>VDFB02259061.1:0-48534 GCA_007258455.2 Sequoia sempervirens
CTTCTAAGCCTTCTCTTCTCCTTTGAGCTTGTATTTGTGTAAAAATGCAAGAAAATGGAATGGCAAAAAGGTTGCAGAGAGTTTTTAGGTGGCAAAGAGTTTTTGTTTTTTTGAAAATCAATAAAATGAACAGTACCCCTCCCCCAACTAAAGGTATTAAGTGTCCTTGCTTAATTGTATGGGTTATGGTGGAGGGATCAATTATAGGAAGTGGAAAATCAAATTAGATATGAAACATGCATGAATTAATGCTAAAACATGTAGAAAATCAAGTATTATTCTATGCTAATTATGAGAAGTTAATGCGTGTACTTGTAGAATGCTTGTGAAATGAGACTTAACTCGTGTGAAGTTGTTGATTACTGCCCACGACGAGATTTGATGTGATCGTTTGTAATTGCAATTTGAATTGAGGGACATGAATGTGTGGTGTGTGGTAAATGATGGTTTGGAGAGTGATACGTGGTAGGCGAAAAAGGTGATGGAAATGCTACGTTTTAGGATGTGTATAGGCTCCATGTGCAGAATTATGGCGGTGGAAAGTATGGATATACAATAGATTCAACGGGGATGTTGGAAATGACTGTCAGACAATTGCAATGGGTGCCTCTAATAATAGGTCCCTTTCTTTAGGCGTGTTGCTACAGGTCCCTATAGTTGTGTTGACTATTTGTAGAAAATGATTGTTGTTGCTCGTCATCTTTTGTAATGTGTTATTTGTGAGTTGTGTTAGAAATCATACTTGTGTAACAACAGTAGGTGAGTTGGGTAGCTTCTCTACTGATTCATGTGTGGAACTTGTAGTTGCTGTAGTTGATTTTTCAAGTGAAGTCTCAAATTGTTGTATTAATGAAAGAAGGAAATCATCCTTTTGTAGTGGTTTCTTGTACAAATTTAACCTGTGTCCATTAACCAATAAGGAGAACTTGACTTCATCAATTGTATGCAACTGTATGGCTCCATTGGGAAACACTTGCTTGATTTCATAAGGACCAAGACACCTTGTTTGTAACTTTCCCTTGTAGTCCTGATATCTTGAGTCATAGAGCAGAGCTCGATCACCTACACTAAATTTCTTGGTTTTGATGAACTGATCATGCCATCTGATTTTTTGATTCTGAACAACTTCAATGTGGTGTATTGCCTCCAACCTAATTTCATCAAGTACTACATTCTTCTATTGTGATGCTAATAAGTCTATGTCTAATTGAACAACTGTTCTCAAATTTTTGTACTCAAATTCAATAGGAAGTACTATTTTCTTTCCATACACCAATTCATATGGTGTAAACCATGTTTTGGTTTTCCAACTTGTCCTATAGGCCCAAACTGCCTCAAGCAATCTGGTTGCCCAATCTTTCCATTAAATTTGTATTGTCTTTGTTACAATGTTCTCAATCTCCTTGTTTGTGACTTCCACCTACCCATTAGCTTGAGGGTGGTAAGGTGAGGTCTTCTTATGTCTAATCTCATACTCTTGAACCAATTTTGTGATCAAATTTGATGTAAATTGGGGTCCTTGGTCTATGAAAATTTCCCTTGGCACTCCATATCTTGTAAAGATGTCCTCATAGAGAAACTTTGCTACATTACCATCCTTAGCTTGGTAAGGTAATCTATGCATACCGATATGTACTCATTGTTGTTAGATGTTGGTGATATTGGGCCAATAAAATCTAATCTCCATTTGTCAAATGGTGCTATTGCTAACTGTGGCCGTAATGACATTTCATTTGTAATTGTTCGCATTCCCATTCTTTGACACATATCACAACCCCCTGTGTACTTCACTGCATCCTTATGAAGAGTTGGCCAATAATATCCAATTGTGAGAATCTTAAGAGTTGTCCTCTTTGCTGCAAAGTGTCCCCCATAGGTTTTATCATGGTATGCTCTAAGAATGCCATATACCTCATCTTCTCTAATACATCTCCTCAAAATGTTACTTGGGCCTGTGTAAAATAAGTATCTGACTATCCAAGAGTAGGGAAAACTCTTGTGAATCAATTGTATCTTTTCTCTTGGGGAGAAATGAGGTGGTGTCTTCCCTTCTACTAGATAGTTGGCAATGTTTGCAAACCAAGGTGTATGCAGAGATAGAGAAAATAAATGCTCATATGGGATTGTATCATAAACATATTCTTTTGATTTGGTTGGTAGTCTAGATAGAAAATATGCCACTACATTTTCTTTTCCTGACTTTTCCACAATGGTGATGTCGAATTCCTAAAGCAATAGTAACCACATTCCAAGCCTACCACCAACCATAGGTTTGTTCATTAGATACCTGATTGTTGTGTGGTCAATGTGTATGAACACATGATATCCTGTAATATAATGCTTAAATTTGTTTACTGCATATACCACTGCCAACATTTCTCTCTTTCACTATATAATTGAGTTCTACCCCTTGTAAATTTTTGTTGATGTAATATATGGCATACTCCTTGTTGCCTTCCTTTTGCCCAAGTACAACTCCTATAGCAAAATCAGAAGCATCTCTATATGGATATGGAAAGGTAAGGTCCAATGTGGTCCTCTCAAGATAGGGGTTTTAGTCAATAACACCTTGAGTGCTTCAAAACAGTGTTGACAAGCAGCTGTCCATTCAAATTTTGCATCTTTGGATAGTAACAAAAATAGTGGAGTTGCAAGTTTACTAAAGTCTTGAATGAATCTCCTATAATACCTAACATCTCCTAGGAAACTTCTAACATATTTTTGTCTTTGAGGCATAGGGAGTGTTGAGATTGCTTCAAATTTTTCAGGGTCCACTTGAATTCCTTCATTTGACACAAAATGTCCCAATACAATCCCTTTTGTCATCATCATGAAACATTTTTCATGACTCAAGGATAAGTTGTGTTCATGATACCTTTTTAGCACCTTCTCTAGATTTCCAAGTGATTCATCATATGTATTTCCATATGTTGTGAAATCATCCATGTAAACCTCCATGGAATCATGGGAAAAGTCTAAGAATATACTCAATACTGCCCTCTAGAAAGTGGTTGGTGCATTACATAGGCCAAATGGTAGGAAAAAATAAAAATATGTTCCCCAAGGGCATGTAAATGTTGTCTTGTCTCAGTCTTATGGGGCAATCTTAATTTGGTTGTAGCCACTAAATCCATCTAGAAAGGAGTACATTTTTCCTACTAATGAATCAAGCACT
The DNA here is from genome assembly GCA_007258455.2 of Sequoia sempervirens. Classification (NCBI taxonomy): domain Eukaryota; kingdom Viridiplantae; phylum Streptophyta; class Pinopsida; order Cupressales; family Cupressaceae; genus Sequoia; species Sequoia sempervirens. The sequence continues at coordinate 3,176 of VDFB02259061.1, forward strand.
TGGTCAATGGAGGGGAGTGGAAAGTGGTCCTTCCTAGTTGCAACATTTAATTCTTGGTAGTCTACACATACTCTCCATTTTCCTCCATTCTTTGGGATAATTACTAGAGGTGAAACCCATTGACTATCAAAGATAGGACATATATAAAGCTTGCACCAAGTAATTTTTATAATTCTATTTTAACTATGTCTCTGATTGCAAGGTTCATTCTCCTTTGTGGTTGTCTTATGGGTTTAAAACCATCATTGATGTAAATCCTATGCATGCATAATTCTAGGTCTATCCCCTTCATGTCATGATAATCCCATGCAAAGGCCATTATATGTGCTTGCAACATTGTCATCAATGATGTATGTTGTGTATCAATCAATTGACTTTTAACATTTAATGTTTTACCTGACATGATCTCTAAAGTCTTGGATGTTGTTTGCACTAATGAGATGCTAAGTCCTGCTATGTTTGGAATACATTAGCAAGGTAACAAATTGTGAAAATTTGGGAAATTGACTCAAATGAACTTGTAGGGATAATATTTTGTAGAGGATCTTGCACACATGCCAAGAAATCCTGATGTTGTGGGTCCCTACCATAGTTATTTAAAATGATGTTTACTATCAAGTCATCTTCATTTTGGTGTTCTAATAGTGGATTGCATTCAATAGTCATCAAGGCTTGCAAGGAGTATTGATCCTCCTCATCTAGGGAAGGCCAAATGGTTTGTTCCAGGTCTACATGTGGTTGGGCTAGTGGATAAAGGACTAATTTCTTAGTCACTTTTACATTAGAGATAATCATATTCCTAGACTTGCAACCTATGAAGGCATCTATTGTTGGTAGCCAAGGCCTTCCTAAAATGACTGGGTAACCTACAAGATTAGCATTTGGCTGCAACGCCATGAAATCTATAGGGTACTCCCATGAATCTAGTGTTATTACCAAGTCTTCAATTATACCCTTAAGTTTGATTGTGGACCTATTTGCCAAATGTAGAACAATAGGTGTAGGTTTGAGTTCTATCAACTGTAACAACTTCATGATCTCTTTAGTCATTACATTGATAGCTTCTCCCAATTCAATTAGGGTGTTCTTAATGAGAGTGTCATTTATCTTTGCGTCCACCACATGACTCCCAGAGTTTGCATACTTGGGAATAATTATATTTTGCAACATAATGTTTGCAAGTTGACCTAGGACTTGTATTGTTTGAGGATATTTCCTTTTCCTACCTGGATTTTTAAGGAAAAGTTCTCTCACTATTTTGGTGTAGATAAGAACCCCCTTAATGGCTTTGATAAGGGGTATTTTGATAGAAACATATTTAAGTTGTCCCAACAAGCCAATTTCAACTTGTGTTTGATGTCTTTGAACTGCTAATCTTTCAAGGAATGGAGGCTCTAGACTTAGATTGGTTTGGTTAACCTAATTTGACTCAAGCTCCTAGGTTGAGTGTCCAAGGTCTTTTCCAGGGGTTCTTCATCAACCAATTTAGTGATTTGAGGGGATGAAGGTCCAACTAAAGTTTTCCTTGATCTAAGGTGGACATCACTCACCTCTACCCCATAAGTAGGGTATTAAACAATTTCATTAGTGTAGGCTTGTTGAATAGGTTTGTTATTGGGGTTAGGTGTAGGTTGTGCTAGTAGCTAAGGTGCTCTAAGTGGTTGTGGTGTTGGATTTGTTGGGTTTGGCATAATGGCTTGTTGTTGTGGTTGCAAGGGCTATTGTGGCTACTGGTAATTCATGTTTTGGTTTGGCCATTGCTAGCCTCTTTGCCATTGGTTTTGTTGGGGTGGCCATTGGGAATTATAGTTAGATCCTTTATAATTTTTTGATGGCCACATATTTTGTTGTTGTTGGTTCTAATATGTTTGAGAAATTTTCCATTGCATGTTTTGCATATTGGCCCAAGACTGAGGATTCCAATTAGGCAGATTTGAATTGTTACCAGGAAATGACATGTTATGGATCTTGGGGCATACCCTGTCTTGGTTGCCATGGTTTCCTTTGAGCTATGTAGAATACTTGTCCATCTCCTTCTAATGCATGAAATTTCGATGTCCCTTCAGAGATACTTGCCACCTTCTTGCATTTGTAGTTAGTCCTTCTTTTTCTACAATGTGGGAAGTATTCTATAAGAGCTTCTTTTGCCTCCTCTTGCTTCTTTTTTATATGTAGGGTATCTAATTGTGTAGCCAAATGGCTAATAATATATGTATGTGTGAAATTGTGGGGGTTAGTAAATTAATAGTAAGACACACAAACATCAATGAGACGTATTACATTAGAGATTTAATCAATAAAACTTAATCAAATTGAAACAAGATTAAATTCCTAAAATTGTTCCATTGTCCTCTATTCTCAAGGATTCATTAAATCGTGTTGGCTCTCAGATTTTGTATGTGCACTATGATTGTTAGAATGACAACTTGAGAAACGAGATGCTATTTAAAATGCAAGAATCTAATTCCTACATGAAACTATGTGATTAAAGCCATGATGCTATGATAATATGAAGATTATGCTAAGATTATGATGCTAAATGCTATGATAAAAATGTTGTATGAAAGCCAAGATAATAACTAAAATGCAACTATAACTAAGACATGATTCTAAGTTAGAATGATAAAGTAAATCTAAATGCTAAATACTAAACAATGCTAAATGCTTCAACTATGAATGCTCCAAATTACTCCAATGTTATTCCTGCATAATAAGTTTGCTAAAAGATGTGATGATAAATGTTGTAGCAAAGGGTTGTATTTATAGGATTTCCAAAACATCTTGTGATGTGGCAGCGATCAATGGTCCATATTTCAACATGAAGGATGAACGGTGGAGATGGAAGAATCAAGGAGGATGTTCCCTTGACCAAAGACAACATGCCAAATGTATGAGAGAATCAAATGTGTGAGAAAGCCATGTGTCAAAAGTTTGTTATGGAATTGGTTGAAAATAATATGATTTAAATATTAGTCATATTTAAATACATGTGACATTTGATGATGTGGCCAAAAAGTGTTGTAGACATGTGACTAAATTTGAATTTGAAATTATTCAAACTTAGTGAGAAGATATTTAATTAAATAAAAACAAACTATAGACATTTGTTTATTTAATTAAATCTAGAGGAATGTGGTTTAAGATGAAAAATTTAGAAAAATGTGAACTATATAAATAAATTGAGAATTTATTTATAAGTAGATGAATTAAAGGAGTTTATTAATTAAATAGCTAGTATTTAATTAATTAATTGTCTTGACCGATTTTAGGTGTATACATTTTTCCCCTCTTTGAAGTAATGTGTTTACACATTGTTTCAAAGAAATTTTTGCTGGTAATGTTGACAATTTTTTTTTTCAATGCCTCAAACGATGATTTTCAAGTGATGATGGATATATGCCCCCTCGGGAGATAAATTGGTGAATTTTTGAATTTTTGAAAATTTTGATGATTTTTCGATGATTTGATGATGATCTCAAAATTTTATGATTCAAAAATGATTTATCTCCCAAAAAATGATGTTAAAGCCACTAGATAATGATTTGATGAATTAAAGCCCCTTTGAAAATAAAATAAATTGACCCCATAAAAATCCCACTTAATTAACCTTTAAAAGGTTAAAAAGAGTGATTAGAAGTTCATTTGATCATTTGCATTTTGAAAACTTTGAGAGTGATTGAGAAATTTGTGCAAATTTGGTGAAATGGTGATCCCTTACCACACGCATCGGTTCAAGTGCGTCAGACGTCACAACCACTTGGTAGCGTACGGACCTCCTGTATGTACCTTGAAAACCTCCCTTGTAATTTGTGTACTTCATTTTTCATGCCATTTTTCATGTTTAAATTCGGTTTTTACTATTTTAGTGCATACAAGCACCGCAGTAGCGCATTCATAGATTGTAATGGCGCATTAGTGAGTCTGGTGCATAGGGTTAGGGCTTTAGTGCATAGGATAAATGGAATAGCACATAGGTGCATTAAGCACGTAGATGAGATATTTTAGCTCATTGATTGAATGACATAGCACATTGGTAAATGTAGCGCATAGGTGAAATAGTTTTGCACATTGGATGAATGATGTAGCACATAGGAAACTTTAGCGTATTGATAGAGGGTTTTGGCGCATTGGTGAATTTTTATAGCGTATCAGATAGTTTGGTGCATAAAAACTCTGTTATGGCGCATTGATGGATTTTTCTGGCGCACTGAGTTTTTCAGCGCATTGAAGGACTATTTTAGTGCATTGATGATTTTTTAGATCAGAATGATGGATGTTTTAATTATACTCCTTGATGTTGATGATTTTCGATCGCGTCAACCTTTGATTTGATGATGTTGATAGATTAGATGATGATTAATCTCATGATAGGTGAAATTCAATGATAGGATACTGATAATTGACCTCATGATAGGTGAGGATCAATGATAGTTTGATTGATTGATTGACCTCATGATAGGGGAGGTGCATTGATTGATTGATAAACCTCATGATAGGCGAGGTTGAATTTTTTGATGAACCTCATGATAGGCAAGGTTGAATTGATTGATGAACCTCATGATAGGTGAGGTTGAATTGATTGATGAACCTCATGATAGGCAAGGTTGAATGATAGAATGATGCTCATGAGATTTGATCAAAGTCTCACTAGAGATTATTAGATTGATAGGCTGATTGATTTTGATTGATTGACAAGATTACTGATTTGTGATCTTTTGTGATGATAGGAGCCTTTGATGAATTTGCAGATTCGAGAGCATTTCCCTAGGACATGGGAGTTAATTCCACACCTGATGCTACCTGAGGTAGCTGTTATTGCACGATGCAGATTGTCCTCGCTGATAGATATGCCCCAGATTAGGATTAACAGGGGTTTGTTGACAACTTTAGTAGAGAGGTGGCATAGCAAGCATAACACCTTTCATTTACCCACTGGCGAGACCATAGTGACTCTGAAGGATTTTTATCAGATTATGTGGATACCTGTTGTTGGAGAGCTAGTCTTATATGATTCTTAGGAGCAGGGCGAGACTGATGCATTACACAAAGTATTTGAGGATGATCAAATATGTGGTTACGAGATTCCTTGGAGGGATATGGTTGATGCTTATGCCACATTGTCGTCTGTGCTTGTCAGATTTATTGGAGGGTTCCTTTGTGTTGATCGTAGGTCAAAGGGACTTTTAGTTGGATGGGGTTAGATTCTAGAGAGCATGATTTCTCAGGGTACTAAATATGCATGGGGATGTTGCATGCTCACGCATTTGTACCATGATTTACACCAGGTGGTCTATCTTCACGGGGCCAGTTTATCAATTGGGGTCACATTGCTTCAGATCTGGGCCTAGGAGCATATAGTGGTCACCTATCTAGTTGGAGATAGACAACGACTCGCCATGAGGCCATACGTACATGCTTATGCTGGTCCAGTTGCTCAACCTAGGTTGGGAAAACTGGAGTATTGGAGGAGGATTCTTGATGACTTAGAGTTAGTGACATGGGAGCCGTATCTTGATTATGAGCAATGGTCGAAGGACGACATTGAGATGTCATTTTTATCTCAATCCATGTACCTGATTGGCCGTACACGCTTCATTATTAAGAGATTCTTGATGCTGAGGGTACTGAGGCAATATGATAGAGTGTAGGGGATGCCCTAGGGCATGGCACATTATGCACGATGCCAGATGGATGCTACAAAGTGGGGATTGGTGTTGTCATATGATGTAGCAATTGCCTAGTTCCAGGGATTACAAACCATCATTTGGGATGTTCATCCAAAGATTATTGAGGCATCGATATCAAAGGAGTATGCTCAGTACATGTTCCTACATCCATTCCCCTAGATTTAGAGCTTGGATGAGCCAATGCCATTATTAGATGAGGAGGAGAGGGTTTTAGTACATGGGTGCAGGCGGAGGAGAGATGTGGGAGAGGTGGAGGATGAGGAGAGCAGTGATGATGGGGACAAAGATGGAGATGGAGGAGGTGGAGATGATGATGACAGAGGTGATGGTGGTGGAGGAGATGGGGGTGGTGGTGGTCCAGGTTTGGATGTTCTAGAGTTTAGAGTGCCTCGCAAGAGGTGATCATTAATAGCGGCAACCCATCAGCACCTAGAGATCAAATTACCCTCGCATCAACAGTAGACACATATAGTTTCTTTATAGGTGCAGGTACAAACACTGCAGGGTTAGCTTGAGCAGGTACATGCTTTGCTAGCCTAGGCTCAGGGATAGATTATTGGACTAATGGGTGAGAGGGATGTTGCGAGACAACAGGTATAGGCCCAGCTTACTCAAGTCTAGGCCCAGGTTCAGGCACAGGGTCAGATGCAAGCACAGGTTGCAATACTTATTGCAGAGAGGGACAACCTAAGACTGTGGGTGGGTCAGGCAGGGGGCATTGTCAAGAGACTATAGAGAGCTGCAAAGGCCACAAGTTCAACATACTATTTCAGAGAGGTATGGTGTAGCGCACAGGAGGCAGAGTTTTACAGAGTGAGATATCATGATGTAGTTCCTCCATAGTGTTGGGAGAGCTATGCATAGTCCAGATCAGGTAGGACCCAGTCTCAGACCACTAGCAGAGGTGTTACACAACCACTTCCTGGAGATCGAAGAGATCTTGGTGCAGGTCTGTCTAGTGGGGGAGGCACTGGTCCATTGATGCTGACACTGTCTAGGGGGAGCACGACATAGCTCCGATTATGATTCTTGATGTATTTTGGATATTGATGATTCCTGATGTATACATTGATGTATTTGAGACATTGATGATTCACTACCATTTTGTTTTGATGATGTACCTCTCGATATTTGGATATCCTTGTATACTTGACATTATTTTGAGATATATATGATATGCGGCGATGATGATGATTGATCCATGTGTCTATGATGTTTATATGATGATAATCATGATGATTATGATGGATGCATTTAATTTCTATTATGTATGCTATGTGATGTTCTATATGATGATGATCATGATGATTATGATGGATGCATTTAATTTCTATTTTATTTATGTTATATGATGTTCTATATGATGATGATATGATATGCTATGGATATGAATGATGATGCAACTGATGTGTTATGATTCTATGATGCTTTATGAATGATGCCTATATGTGATGCATTTTATGTTTTTGTACTTTTCTAATGTAAATAGATGATGCAATTAATGGATGAATGATGGATGAAATGATCGCATGATGGTGCATAGTTCTATGTGTTTATGGTGTTTATATGATGATGATCATGATGATTATGATGAGTATGCAATGATGATATGATAATGTATGATTGATGATTCTATATGTTTTATGGATGGTGTTTTATGCTATGTGAGATGGATTTGATTATGCAAATGATGTGTGATGTTTATGTAATGATGACGCTGATCTAGTTAGTCATTTGTCAGTCTTGGATTTGAGTAATAACAAATTCATCTTCACTACTGGTTTTAGATGCTTATAACAATGGCATTATATCTTCACTACTGGTTTTAGATGTTCATAACAATGTCATTATATCTTCACTATCCAGTCATGTTTCTCAGCAACTTTTTCTTCTTGGAAATATTACTCTGTTGGACATGTCTTTCAATCATCTCAATGGACCAATTTCTTAATCCATTAATAATAGATGAAATGATTTTGATTATGCAAGTGAGATGAAATGCACTTGTTTTTTTGTGTTTTCTTGATGTGGATATTATGATGTGATGCATAGATGGATGAATGCAAATGATGATGCAACTGATGTGTTTTTTGGTTAATGTCAAATGTACTCAATCCATTGATGAGAGAGATACCCTCATTGTGAAGTTGTTCCAACTTTGGAAATCCCATAACTACAGATGCCAAAAATAACATGGATGCAATCTAACTTAACCATGCAGATCTACTATGCAAAGGTTGTCATTCGTAACAACCGATTTGTCGTGCTTTTTATCATCATTGAGCCTTTAAAATGTTGAAAGTGAGTACAAACATTGATGGTATAATTAGACCATGATGACCTGAGTACTACTTCCATGATTTTTGATATTGCAAGTTAACACAAGCATCTAGGTATAATTAGACCGAGATGACCTGAGCATTACTTGCGTAAGTAGACAAGAGTTAACCATTTTCCTATGCAAATTCAGAATGTCATCAATGATACCGTGTAGAGCATGTCTCGCAACAATTTGCACAGTAATAATGATCAACTCACAGACAATAGATAAAGAAAAATCATACTCCTTCCTAGCTCCTCTAGTTCAATACATCATCGAGGTGCTCCAGAGATATGATAACAAAAATCAAAGTACAACATTTGAACATTCATGCTTGACATTAGAAAGCCATGATTCAGAAGGAACATCATCCATTTAAAGTTTACTTTTGGTTTGATTGATTTGGCTGTTTGATTTGGATGGTTGATGTGTTACTGATGGTGATTGATGTTCAATGTTGGGTTGCACTATGATCATTATGTTCATTGTGTTTTTCCTACTATTGTTTGTCCACTGGTTTTAGCTCAAAGTTTATTGCCCTTAGTGAGTTTAGGATTTTGCCCCTAGTCTAGGGTGAGACACGACTGCAATGCCAAGATATGTACATGAAACTTTCTGATGATAGGAAAATTGATGGTGAAAGTGAATGATCGACAAGCTCAAATAGATGGAAAATCTAACCTATCACAAATAATGCTTGTTGCCATGTTTTCACTACTTGTTTTTATTGCACTTTTTTCAGATTTTTAGATTTTTTTAATTTTTCACTTCTTTTCTTAATTTTTTTTTAATTTTTGTTGTTACCAAGACACTTGTTTTCTAGGTTTTCATCAAGGAAACCATTTTTTCAGGACATTTTCTGATGTTTTTGTATTTTTCTAGGACTTTTTTGATGCACTGGATGAATCGGGTGTAGAACTTCTTGAGATGCAAGTTGTTGAGGGGTTCATCAAAAAAATCCCCTTCCGGTGTGGACAATTGATATGCTCCTGATCCAAAGACTAATACAATGACAAAGGGACCTAGCTAGTTGGGTTCAAATTTCCCCTTCTTTTCTCGATCTTGTTGATTATGGGGGTTCTCTTTCAAGACTAAGTCACCCACTTGAAATGTTCTAGGCTTTACTCTGTGATTGTAACTTCTAGATATCCTCTTTTTATATGATTTCAAGTGATCTAGTGCATGCTGACGATGCTCATCCAATAGTTCCAATTCCTATAACCTAGATAATCTGTAATCCTCCTCTGAAATGATCCCTTTTAGTGACACACAAAGTGATGGTAGCTCAACCTCAATAGGTAGAATGGCCTCTAATCCATAGACTAGAGCATAGGGTGTGGCTCTTGTCGGGGTGCAGATACTGGTTCTATAAGCCCACAAAGTAGGTTTTAGTTGAATGTGCCAATCACGTCCAACATCGTTGACAGTTTTCTTTAAGATTTTTAGGATGGTTTTGTTGGAGGCCTTTGCTTGGTCATTTCCTTGAGGGTAATAAGGTGTAGAAAACTGACGTTGGATATGAAACCTCTCACAAAGTTCTTAGACATCCTGATTCTTGAAAGGTCTGTCGTTATCTGTGATAATGGATTGAGGAATGCCATACCGACAGATGATATAATTCAGGATGAAAGATGCAATTTGTTTTCCTGTGGTGGTGGTTAGAGGAACAACTTTGATCCACTTTGTAAAATACTTTGTAGCTGTGATGATGAACTTGTGTCTGTTGGAAGATGATGGATGAATCTTACCTACGAGATCTAGTCCCCATTGACAAAAAGGCCATGCTGATGCGAATGGTTGTAACTCTTATGTTGGTGTGTGTATCAGGTTTCCATGAATTTGACATTTTTGGCACCTTTTGACATATTGAAAAGACTCCTCCATATTCGGCCAATAATACCCCAAACGTTGGAGTTTCTTAGCTAGAGTTAGTCCACTTGAATGTGTGCCACATATACCTTATGAACTTTGCGTAAAGCGGTTTCAGCTTCGTTACGTTCAAGACATCGAAGGAGAGTACTATCAAGACCTCGCTGATAAAGTACTTCAGCTATCAGGGTATGTCAACTTGCTTGTCGGATAAAGTTTCATTTTTGGTTTTGGGATAAATCGGGTGGGAGGGTATTGTCTTTCAGATAGATGTAGATTTTCCCGTAGATGGAATCATCAGCCTCAGATAGATGGTATATGACTTGGGATTCAGGGTTATCATGGGCAAGGTTAAACAATTGTTCCACCATGAACTCATAACGGGCTCGTTTTTCAGATATTTGCAAGGGAGAAGCAATGGTAGCCATAGAATCAACATCTTTGTTGTCACCTCTTGGAACCTGCTCAAATTTTATCTCCACAAAGTACTTTTTAAAGTCATCAATCATTCTTTTATACAACATCAATTTATCATCCTTTGTCTGGTAGTCATCATTTACTTGGTTTATGACTAGTTGGGAATCACCATAGACATGTAACTCTGTGATTTTCCATTCGACTACCACTTTGATTCCAATGATCAATGCTTCATATTCAGTTGTGTTATTAGTGCATGGAAACATTAACCTGTATGATTTTGGAATGGTGTGTCCTTGAGGCGTGATAAACAAGATTCCTGCACCTGATCCATGTTGTGTGGAAGATCCATCAAAATACAACACCCATTGTTGTGTTGATACTGTTAGGACATCAACATCTAGAAATTCAGTGCTCATTGGATGATCATCTTGTAGTGGTGCTTCAGCTAGTTGATCTTCTATGGCTTGAACTTTGATTGCTTTTCTGTCTACATATTGGATATCAAACTCACTCAATATCATTACCCATTTGGCTAGTCTTCTTGTTAGGGTAGCTTTGTTGAGTAAATACTTCAATGGATCAATTTTGGCTATGAGTTTGATGATGCGAGTCAACATGTAATGTCTTAGTTGTTGAGTAGCAATTACTACCGCCAGAAAATTTTTTTCAATAAAGGTGTAATTGATCTCATAGCCATTCAAGGTCTTGTTGATATAATAAATGGCTCTTTCCTTTCTTGTTGAATCTTCTTGTGCCAATAAAGCCCCCAAAGATATCTTAGTTGTTGCAATGTAGAGTAGCAATGGTTTTCCTTTGATTGGTGGTACTAGTATGGGTGGTGACATCATATATTGCGTGAGTTTATTAAAGGTTGCTTCACATTTCTCATCCCACTTAAAGAAACGTTCTTGTGCAACAGATGATTGAAAGGATGAGTTTTATCAACCAATTGTGCGATGAAGGATAGGCTGGAACCGTCCTTGCAAAGATCTGAGTTGACTGATATTCTTAGGAGGAGGCATCTTCATGAAGGCTTTAACTTTCATGGGATCCACCTCGATGCCTTTTGCTGATACAATATATCCCAATAGTTTAGCTGATGTTATGCCAAATACACATTTCTTGGGATTTAAACTCACATTGAATTTCTCCAGTCTGGTGAAGATCTTGTCTAAAATTTTGAGATGTCCCTCCCTAGTGAATGATTTTTCCAATAAATCATCTATGTAGTCCTCCATAAAAGTGTGCATCATGTCATGGAAGATAGTGTTCATTGCTCTCTAATATGTGGCTCCAACATTTTTCAACCCAAAAGGCATGACATTCCAACAAAAAGTGCCCCATGGACATGTGAAGGTTGTCTTATCTTGATCTTCAGGTGCTATCTTTATCTGATTGTAACTAGAAAATCCATCCATAAGAGATAACATTTCATGCCTATCTATCAAGTCTACAATGATGTCAATGTTAGGTAGAGGAAAATCATCTTTCGGGCAAGCCTTGTTGAAATCTCTGAAATCCATGCATATTCTGATGCTTTTATTTGGTTTTGAAACTGGCATAATGTTTGATATCCACTCAACATAGTCAACAGGTCTAATAAATCCTACATCGAACAGTTTCTTCAATTCAGTTTTCACTAAGAGGGCGATATGAGGATGCATTTTTCTCAACTTTTGCTTAATTGGCTTTATTCCAAGTGGTAGTGATAAATGATGCATTATGAGCTCTGGATCCATACTTGGCATGTTAGCATAGGACCACAAAAAGTTGATTTGCCTCTCTTCAAAGAACTTAGTGAAGTTTGGTTTCTCTTCCTCTGTCATGGATGTCACTAGATGTAGAGTCTTGATTGTTTCATCTATACCAATGTTGATGGATTGCGTAGGTTCAATCAACACTAAAGACCTCTCATGACAATACTTAGGAAGAGTGTCGAATCTCCCATATTTTGGTGCCTCAAAGGGGTTTTCACCATCAAATGCGCTCTTTATTTTTATTTTTTCTTGATCTAATGCTGCCATTGAATGGTTTTCACCATTAGATCGATTTTTAATATTCATTGTTTTGCAATTGAGAGATTTTGAACTCCCCTTGTCTGAAGCTTCGTTATGAGATCCGATGATGGAATATGTTTCAGGGTTATCAGAACAAAGGAAGTTCATAATTGTGTCATCATTTGGAAAGGTGGGTATGTCAAGCAACTCGGTTTAGTCCTAGTCAATTAGTTCGAGGTGTACCAATGGTAAGGAATTGTCGGGTGATCCCACAATAATGGGTTACAATTTTTGGCCAAATTTGACATTAAAATCAGGATTTTTCACCAGACATTCAATTTTTTACACCTATAGCAGCTAAACCATTAAGGTTTTGAAGATGAATCAAACTAGTTATTTGTTAGATATTTTTTGTAGATTCTAATTATATTTAAAATAAAAAAAAAATAAAAAATTGTGAATCATTTTATGTAATTTTTAATAACTTCTTTTTTCTACTAATCAGCATTTTTAAAAAGTGATGTTCACTTCGGCGCACATAACTTTTTTTATAGATAGGATACAATTTTGATTTTTAAAATGCAATTTTTTCACACCAATATCTAGGGGATGAATATTTTTTCATAATTTTTTGTTACATATTTTTTTTAAATTAATTTTCCAAGTCAGTGTAATTATAATTTGGACAGAGGTGTACTTTGACACGCATAACTTTTTTTGTATTCATTTGAATTAACTTATTCTCTTTTTTGTTGGAATAAGGACATCAATACCTAGGGCACATGTATTTTTTAGAAAAAATTTCTCTATTTTTCTATTTTTTGTATGTGTGAAATAAAGAACTTGATGTTCATTGAAAATCCTACATTCACAAGAAATAAGAAATAAATATAATAATCAAATTAAACATATTTAAAATTATACTTTTTAGGAAGCTCATAATAAGGGCTACAGGCTTACAAAGCATAAATTTTAAATGAATTCATTTGATCACTCAAAAGGTAAATCAAAAGTGGTTTTTTATCAGCATTTTGATAGGTGAAGAGGAGACTCGATTATAGGTATGGTTTAAATCTAACAAGGTTCTATCCAAGGGGGTTTCATCTAAGTGGGTTTGATCAATCCCTCTTTAATTAAAATAATTTAAATGGAACCTTTAAAGTCATAAATCATTGTATTTTCTAAAAATATGTGATTTCAGGCAAAAATCAGGATGTCCCAAAAAGTGTAACCCATTATTGTGGCAGCACCCCGACGTCATATTGGCTAAGGTCAAAAGGGGTGAGTGTCATGATAGCAATTTCATCAAAGTGTCCAATAGAAATATCGAGGTCTATGATGTTACTCTCCTCCAAGTGATCTATCTTGCTTGAAGTTTGATCGTCTTCACTTGAGTCATCGTTATGTTGTGATCCAATTTCAAGTGGTCTAGAACTCGAGCTCTGTCCCTCCATATGTGTTAGTGTATACTTTTGTATCACATCAATCTATTTATCATGACACGACTCTTTAGAGAGGGAATCCAATTCATACTCATTAGAATCTATTTCAGAGCTATCTCTCAATTGAAGGATTCATTCAACAACCTTCTGTCTGGTTTCTTCTTTTGATTCTTCTCTATACCCTACTCCTATTTTGTCCTTGGCATTCATTGTGATAGGTTGTATTGGTTCTATGATGCCTTCTTTTATTTTACCGAGAGGACCTTTTCCCTCATATCCCATCTTTTCTAGGATTGTCTTCCCTTTTCCATATTGTTTTGTTTGTACATTTGAAATGGATACTTGCGATGCTTCATCCTTGTACAACCAGTTTAAAAACTCCTTGTCGTCTGATTCATCCAGTAATGTGCCTACTCTTACAAAGGTTCCATCAAATATTGTGGTTAGTTGTGATGATTGTTGTCTTGATGTGGATGGTTTATCATATGACTTAGGAGAAGATGAAAGTTGTGATAAACATAAGGATTTCTCAAATGAGTATTCACCCATGTCCTTGTCTTTCAATTGGATCTTTTCAACCTGTTTTGATAATGCATTGAGTCGTCTTTCATGATCTGATGGAATAGACTCACCAATACCTTTGTCTTTTGATTGAATCTTTTCCTCAAGCTGATTTGACAAAGAATTTGATTGACCCTCGTTGTTTGATGAAGTAGAATCATTGGTGACCTTATCTTTTGACTGGTCCTTTTTCTCAACCCACTTTGATAAGGAATTTAGTTTTCTTCCATTATTTGATGAATCGGGAGTTGAAGCTTCCCTGTTATGTGGTATAAAAGTGTCTTGGGTTGTCTTGAGCGTGTTGCAATATTGGGGATTGTTGGAGTCAGCTGATATAGTGATTTCTTGCCCATTGAAAGGGAACTTTAAACACTTGTGATATGTGGATGGCACTACTTGCATGTCATGGATCCAAGGAGGTCCCAAGAGTATGTTGTATGTCAACTCTTTGTCCAACACTTGACATAATATATCTTTGACAACCGGTCCCACTTGAATTGGTAGCACTATTAACCCTTGGGAAGATCTCTCTTCGTCATCATAGGCTTTTATTGTGATTTTTCTTCTAGGATCAATAGCATTTTCTGAATAGCCTAGTGCACAAACAAGTTTCAAAGTACAGATATTTAGGTCAGCTCCTCCATCTATTAGAACACGTTTAACACAGTGTTTGTGGATTAAGACCTCAATGTGGAGGGCAGCGTTGTGTGGATGGGTGATTGATACATCATCGTGTTCAAAAAATGATAAGCAGTGAGGTGTGGTCAAGTGTCCCACCATAGCTTGAAATTGGAAAACCTCTAGATTATTTGGTACCATGGTGGCGACTAGAGCTTGTTCTAAGATTTCTTTGTGAGCAGGTAAAATTTTGAGAAGTTCTAATATGGATATTTGGGCGGGAATTTTCTGTAATTAATCAACTATGTTATATTGAGTTGTAGGTGTAGCTCCTTTCAATGTTACCTTGGCTTGTCCTCTTGTGATTGCATTGATTAGTGAATTGTCTCATTCTTTGTTGATTTTGATGACATTAATTTGATTGTCATTTGCAACAATGTTGGTGATAAGATTTATTGGCACAAGATTATTGATTTTATGTGAGGTGGTGTTGATATCATGGTGATGATTTTCATTTGTAGCAATGTTTCTATGGCCCTTGATTTTGATGTCCTTGGTTTGATCTTCCACTACCTTGATATGTAGAATGGTAGAATCATAAACATAGTTCACATTTTTTCCTTTGGTGTTTGATGAAGAAGATTCTCCTTTTTTTGTAATTTGGTGGAGGATTCTTGAACGCTCCATGATCATTGTTTGTTTGGGGTACCTCTACAAATTTCGTCTTGTTGTCAACCAAGTCTTATATCAAATGCTTCAATTGCATGCAATCATTTGTCTTGTGGCCCTTGTTCTGTGAAAGTCACAATAGTGTGCATCATTCCACCACGAAGGTTTAACTTGGGGTTCCCAATTTCTTGCCTTTGATAATGTTATAACTTTGGCTACAAGAAGTTCTTTCAATGTTGATTCTAGTGATTGTCCCAAGGGTGCGAACCTTCTTCGATTTGATGATGTTTGATATGATGGTGCTCTAGATTCAACATTACCTTGATTGTTGTTTTGATTGACATTTTGGTTGTTGGTTGGATTGTTGTTCTGATTGGTTTTGGTGGCAGTTGTGGTTAAGTTGAATACATGTTTTGCATTTTGGGTTTCAATTGCACCATCATTGTTGTCAACATTCTTGTTTCATTGCCAAAACTTGGGTTTTTCACTGCTGTTGTAATTGTCTGAGGAATTTGCCATGTTTTCATTGTAAATTTTGATGACTTCTCTTTTGACCAAAGCCTCTTCAATCTTGATTCCATTTTCAATCAATTTTTCGAAGGTAGGTGGGCATTGTAATTCCAATCTGTAGCTCATCTCATCATTTAGGTTATCTATGAATATTTCCATCTTTTCCTTTTCAAGTATAGGACGAGAATATCTTGCAAATAACCTTCTCCATTTTTGCAAAAATATGAGGAACGATTCACCTTTTTTCTATTTCAAATTGCAAAGGTCCTTCATTGTTATGCCATGTTGGATGTTATAAGAGTGTTGGGTGATAAAATTGTTAACCAACTCTTCAAAGGTTTCAATTGGTGGTGCAAGTTTGGAGAACCATTCAAGACATTGTCCACCTAGACTACGTGGAAATATTCTCATCAAGTAAGTTTCTTCATGTGCAAATTCAAGACTCATGGTTCTAAATTCCCTCACATGATCTACTGGATTTGTTTTACCATTGTATTTATTGTACTTTGGGAATTCACAATGTTTCAAAAAAGGAATCATGTTGATATTTTGACCAAAAGGATATGGGCAAATGTCTTGTATCAAGTATCGTTTTGAGGTTCCCCTTTGCATGTCAAGAATTTGTTGTTGGAGGTATTTCATTTGATGAGTTAAGGCAACCACTTGTTTTGTATCTTGTGAATCATTTTCAGGATTTTTAGGAGTTGCTTTCAATTTATTAACATCAAAGCCAGGTGGAAGTTTGACCCCTTGGTTAGCCAACATTAGGAGGTATTTTTCCCCATTTCTTTCAGAAATATTTTCTAAGCACTTTGTGGAAATTGGGATCTTGTTCAGCATGTTGGATGCCTTCCTCAGTTATTTATTCACTTTCAGGGTTGTGGGTTTCATGGAAAGGATTCTCTTCGGGTTCAGTCATGGTGTTTTGAGTTTTGATGTTTTGAGTTTCAGTGTTTTGTGTTCCAATGTTTTGAGCTTCGATTTTTTGTGTGTCAAGCTCCTTTTCCTTGAGTTTCTACTTTTGTAATCTTGTTTTAACGAGCATGCAAGTGTTACACTTTGACTAAACTTTTATCTTTGTTTGGAGGAGTACCAAGTATGGAAAATAAGCCAAATAGAATGAAAAATTCTATTGATGAGACTAAGTTTAAATTGATTATACAACTTCGTTTCGTGATGAGAGGATGATAAATCCCGATGATGAAACTTAACTTAACAATCAAGGATATGATAAGTTTGATGATTTAGGCACTTTGAGATGTTAGATCTTAGTTTAGTTTGAAGGATTTCACTTGTAGAGGTCAATTTTAACAAGTTTATACTTTGTGGTACCTGAGGAATGATTTTGGGCTGAAAAAGATTCTGAATTCTCGTTCAAACTACGAAACATGGGATAAATTTAACTCTCGGGTTTTGCATTTAATGGATGCGCTAAAATAGAGACTGGATGTGCTAAAATACTGCCCCAGTGCGCTAAAACAGTAAATGGATGCGCCAGAAGATTGCATAGATGCGCTATAAGACTACCTGGATGTGCTAAAAGAGTAAATGGATGCACTATAAGACTACTCAAATGCGCTATAATAGTGAATGGATGCACTGCAAGACAGTTTCAATACGCTAAAATAGTATATGGATGCGCTATAAGACTGTTCAGACGTGCTATAATAGTGAATGGATGCACTGCAAGACAGATTCAATGCACTAAAACAATATATGGATGTGCTGCAGGACTACACAGATGCACTGGAAAATGAAATGAATGCGCTGGGACAAATGATGGATGCGCTATTCTAAAAAAATTCAATGTTTTTGATAGTCTGTCTAGTTTTTAATCCACAAATATGAATGTTTCCAAGGTATGATCAGATGGGTAGTGAGTTTTGCTTGGTTTCCAGTTTGTAAGTTGTGAGAATCAAGTGTTCAAATGGATGATTTTTGAATGATGGCTTCAAACATAGCAACAAGTTGTCAAACAATTGTGTCAAGCCTAGTAACTAAACATTGAGTGTGTATTCAAGAATCTAGTTCGATTCTTTCGATTTCCACAGGTATAACACAAGAGAAGACAATTCAAGAACTTTTCTATTCTCAAGGGTCACTTAAAATATCACATCCCACATCTTGGAACTATGTCAGCTCACACAACCATGTCACCCCTTATAGGGCGCCTGTGTTTTTGCCTTTCCTGAGTCTTAACCAAACTCAAATCCTCCAATTTTGTCCAGGGTTTCTTATAGTTATATGGTGAGTGTCTTGGGGGCAGATTCTTCCCTCCCCTTGCACTGTGATATAGAAAGTGTTCAAAAACTGACTCGGTTGGCTTCTACAATAGAGTTCATAGTAGGGGTTTCCATTCGGTGCAGCAATAGATAAAATCCCTCATGAGAGCTCCCAACCTTTAGAACAAAGGATTTGGGGATGGTTATCTTGTACACTACCATCGAATTGCGAACTTTCTTTGAATTCACTTTTGATTATAGTGGCTTGAAAAACCTGGCTTTAGTTGTTCCCACTTAGGTCGTTCCCGTAGGGTGAGTAATTTTTCCCACTACGATAGGCCTTCTAAAGGTGTTAATAAAGCATAAATAGTGAGTCTAGCATTCTGATCACCCAGTTAAGGGGAGAGCATAGGCCTATCACTTCAAGCACAAAAGACAAGTGGTTCAATTAACCTTTTAATTAAGCTAGATGCCTATCTTAATCAAAAGAAAGCAATAAAACAACTCTAGCCCCTGCATACATCATCAGTAGTTTCATAAGATTGTCTTTGACCAGCGTATAAAAGTACCTGCAAGCATAAAACACCAATTAGTTCTCATATTTTTTTAAATTTTTGTCAAATTAAACAGATGTGCTAAAACAGTCATTGAATGTGCTAAAAGAATTATCCAATGCGCTATAAGAATTAATGAATGAGCTAAAAGAACAACTTAATGCGCTATAAAAACTAATGAATATGCTAAAGTATTGACTGAAAGCATTGAAAGACTCCTTGAATGCGCTAAAACAATTGTTGAATGCGTAGAAAGAAATATCGGATGCGCCATAACAGTCCTCGGATGCGCTGAAAGATTTGTCGTATGCATTGTACCAGAAATCCAATGCTCTGAAAGATTTGTCATATGCGCTGAAAGAATTCACGATCATGCTAAAAGATCACGTCCCGCCTGTTTATGAATTTTTTTCTAGAAAATTATTAAAAATGGGGTAAGTGCCCCACGGTGGGCGCCATTTTATGTATGTGTGAAATTGTGGTGGTTAGTAAATAAATAGTAAGACACACAAACATCAATGAGATGTATTACATTAGAGATTTAATCAATAAAACTGAATCAAATTGAAACAAGATTAAATTCCTAAAATCGTTCCATTGTCCTCTATTCTCAAGGATTCATTAAATCATGTTGGCTCTCAGATTTTGTATGTGCACTATGATTGTTAAAATGACAACTTGAGAAATGAGATGCTATTCAAAATGCAAGAATCTAATTCCTACATGAAACTATGTGATTAAAGCCATGATGCTATGATATTAATGTTGCTATGATAATATGAAGATTATGCTAAGATTATGATGCTAAATGCTATGATAATAATGTTGTATGAAAGCTAAGATAATAACTAAAATGCACCTATAACTAAGACATGATTCTAAATTAGAATGATAAAGTAAATCTAAATGCTAAATACTAAACAATGCTAAATGCTTCAACTATGAATGCTCCAAATTACTCCAATGTTAGATTCCTGCATAATAAGTTTGCTAAAAGATGTGATAATAAATGTTATAGCAAAGGGTTGTATTTATAGGACTTCCAAAACATCTTGTGATGTGGCAGTGATCGACAATCTAGATTTCAGCATGAAGGATGAACGGTGGAGATGGAAGAATCAAGGAGGATGTTCCCTTGACCAAAGGCAACATGCCAAATGTATGAGAGAATCAAATGTGTGAGAAAGCCATGTGTCAAAATTTTGTTACAGAATTGGTTGAAAATAATG
This sequence comes from Sequoia sempervirens, assembly GCA_007258455.2. NCBI lineage: Eukaryota > Viridiplantae > Streptophyta > Pinopsida > Cupressales > Cupressaceae > Sequoia > Sequoia sempervirens. Next base: position 23,274 of record VDFB02259061.1, read on the forward strand.
TGATTTAAATATTAGTCATATTTAAATACATGTGACATTTGATGATGTGGCCAAAAAGTGTTGTAGACATGTGACTAAATTTGAATTTGAAATTATTCAAACTTAGTGAGAAGATATTTAACTAAATAAAAACAAACTATAGACATTTGTTTATTTAATTAAATTTAGAGGAATGTGGTTTAAGATGAGGAATTTAGAAAAATGTGACCTATATAAATAAATTGAGAATTTATTTATAAGTAGATGAATTAAAGGAGTTTATTAATTAAATAGATAGTATTTAATTAATTAATTGTCTTGATTGATTTTAGGTGTATACAATATCCTCCTTCATGTTTGACAAAAGATTACTTAATTTAACTCTAGAGACTCCATGGATGGTTTGATGATGGAAGATGCCATGTCTCCTCTAACCTTCTTTGTGAAAGACCTTGAATAGTTCCTGCATGCCTTGCAAATCTCGTCAAATGGTGCTTGAGAGATATATCCTGACCCAATAAGGTTAAGTGCATCCATGCAATCCTCATTAATCCTCCTTAAGAATATCAACTTTAAAGACTCATCAGAGAGTTTGTTCTAGTGGGATTTCTTAAGTCAAAATTGAAACCTTTCCATGTCTTCCAGGGATTCATCCTCCTTTTGTGACATCCTGAAGATGTCATCTCTTTGTCTATTCCTCTACAGTATTCTTAGTACTTCTACAGGAACTTTGTCTTCATGGTATTTCAATTTGGAATATCATCTCTTCCTAGACCCATAAACCATCTCAAAGCAGCATCCTTCAGGGTTGCTGGAAATAATTTGAGCCTATATGAATCTATAGTATAATCATAACTTCTGCACAATACATCAAAATCAAATAAGAATGTATCTAGGTCCTCCGTGACCGACCCATAAAAGACAGGTAAAGTTGAAGGAGGTACGTTCTTCAATGTAGTTGCTCTCTCCTAGTTAGAAATGGGGAACTCAAAGGTTACATGATCTAGTGGGTATTCCACTGCAACATCACCCATGGTGATGATATGTGTATGGGAAGTCTCCTCTGTATCTAATGTGGATATTGGTGTTAGGAATGATTCTTCTTTAGGAATACCCTTGCTTTGTTCACTATGATCACTAATATCCTCTAAAGCTTCGTGTGTTGAGGGGAGAAATCTTCCCAGAATGTCTCAGTGCCTTAATGTACACAAGAGTTGTGACTCTTTAGATCAACGACTCCTGCAAATGATTAGTAAAGTGTTTTTAAATTGATAACTAAATCCTAATTACGCTAATACTGAAGACAAAATTTTGACTATGAAAGCTTTGAAATAACTTAGAGGAATCTTCAATGTAGCACCATCCTTGGAAATGACACCAAAAATGTAAGACCTCACTAATGTCCAGTCAACTTGGTGTTAGACACACAGTTCAGAGGAAGGGTTCCTAACTGAACAATACACTAAACCCTTGCAAATACTCCATTAAATTATCAACCAAGCATTTGTAAGATTTTGATGATGTTGGCACTATATGTGCATTCATAGACTCTACATGACTTATATAATCAAGTATAGGTGGTTTAAACATGTGTAGGAAAATAGTAAAGACTAGAAAATAAAAATAAAGCATAAACTACAAAACAAGGGAAATAACTTAATCTAGTACTGATGTTGTGAGTACCTTCGGCTTAACACTGTAACTGTGAACTGCTAAACTTCACAATTTCACTAGCACTTCTAATTCTTACTTCTAACTACTTGACTCACTTCAGAGGATGACTCAATGATGCTTTACAAAACTTAAAGTATGAGACTAAGTATCATTCATGTGCATGTAATGAAGAATCTATTGGAATGAATGTGATAATGCAAACATCTAAATTGAGAACATAAATGAAGGTGGGTGAACAATACCTTCAGTGACCCTTGCTCAAGTTATTGTACCCACAAGAGAAACCAAATATGTGCTACCCAATTCAACTAACCATAACAGTAAACTGGAACATCTTTATTGCATATAACTAAACTCTACAATTTGGCAAGAATCTTCATAGATTTCTCATTCATGAGCACATAATCTAGAAAACTAACAAAGATATTGTCTATGAAACAAAACTATTATCAAAACATATCTTCCAACTAGATCCGCTCCTCAATCACCGATCCAACTATATAGGTTCAGGAGGAGGTTTATTTGCATAAGGACTGAAAACATATATTAAATGAAGATGTCCACTCTCCTTCAAAATAGAGAGAGACAAAGGCTTTGCAATTGAAACTGTAACTGAAAAAGATAGAAGAAGACAAATAGGTTTGCAACTCTGCTTTAATAGCATGACAAAGATGTGCTCTGTGCAAATAGCCATGTCAGTTTCCTGATTATTGAAAACTTATTCTTTCCTCCATCATCTTATTGAATGTTCCAATGACTCAAAATTGACCACTCCAATGATCACTTCCATCATTTTTGCAACTATCACGTTCCCAACATCCTTTGGAATCTCCCTTGCAATCAGCCTAGAATCCTTTGGCTATGGGTTGAGTTCTCCAGTTGTTGTGGGTTGCAATGCTTTTGGCTGCAAGGAGTTAGTTTCATCTAAAGTATACATACCATTAACAATCATAAATTAAACACAAATTCACACTGAATTTCATACACATTCACACATTCATCCATGCAACATCAACATTTCATAATTATATTTCCACTTATCAAAGCCTAATTTGGATGACATAAAATATAGAAAAAGGTATATAAGTTTAGGAATGTATATGAAATAAGTAGCTTAAAGTGTTTAAAAGATATGAAAGAAACAAGACAAAACTAGCTATTAATTAGGCTCATCACCCTAGAGGAACCCAACAATGAAACTAACTACATATTTCGATCCTCCATGATTAAATTTTCCAAGGCCAAATAATGCTTTGAGGACAAGAGTTCCCAATCACCCACATCCCACCTCTCTAAATGCTGAGAGTCCCATTTTTCTAGAAGTTCTGCACTCTATTCCACTCCCTAGTAATATAAAAAAAGGAAATAGAGTCCAAATAAAAATATAGGTTCAAGATATGCCTTATGACTATGGCCAGGTGCCAATTAGCTCCATCCAATCACTACTCATTCAACATATCAACCACAATTTGTTAAATGCTCCTCCATCCCAGGTAACAACCTCTTTCAACAAGATGAAGAATTGCAAGAGCCTCCATAAGGTTGTTAGAATGTTTCCCCTTATAAATAGAGAAGAACTCCACACCTCCATTACTATATCTACTAATACCACCAATCCCCGCATGTCAAAGATTCCCCTTGGAAGAGCCATCTGCATTAATCATTAGAGTCCCTTGAGGAGGAGGAAGCCATCGAACCATCCAATTATTCCTCATTTTGGTTTGTTGAGGACCCCTACCCACAAAGTACCCATATCTCCAATCCTTCAAATCTAGATTCTTTACAAAAGCAACATCACAAGGATCCACTACAATCGAAAGGTCACATTTAGCAGAAATAGTCTCTTGTATCCTACACAAAATCTTTCACCATAAATGAGCCACCACCAAATTCACACCTTGAAATATCCTTTGATTCCTTTCTAAACAAAGATTCCAAATAATAAAAGTAGGGCCAATGATCCAAGCAATTTGAAGAAAATATGTCCTAACAAGAAGTCAACCCAAACTTTCCTAAAACTCAACCAAAGAAGTGGCATGGACACAAGCATGATTCCACACCACCCACCAAAGGTGCCAAATATCTCTAGTGTAAGGACATTGGAAGAAAATATGTGAGGCACATTCCTCACTGTTGGAACAATGCACATAGATAGGACCCTGGAAGCCTCTCTTGTGTAAATTCTCCTAGTTAAGACATCTATTTTGGACCACCATCCATAAGAATAAATTACATTTTGGGCCAAGAAAACTTATTCCATACCTGCTTCCACCAAGGAACACCAATCCTCACATGTAGTTGCCTATCCAACTCCAAGTACCCTGAGGCAACGAAGAATTTTCCCTTTGAGTCAAGGCCCCAAGCCAAATTATCTCTCCCCTTAAGGGAATTACACATTCTACTAGCCAAAATTCTAGCTAGATCTTGATGTGCTTCCTCAGTGCCTCTTAGCGGCCACTCCTACGACTCCTTCTAGCGAGACACCTCCACCTACCTCAAAACCTAAACAATCTTAAAATCCTCTACTTTACACCACCCAACAACAAGTATACTATCATAGAGAGGCTATAAATGGGGATAAAAGGATATGATAGGGGGATAACCATCCCAAGAATCATGCTAGAAAAGAGCCTCATATCCCTTATTATAAATCCAAAAAGGCCCCTCTTTGATCAACTTCACCCCTCTCTTGATTGTATCCCAAATCATAGACCCCTTCCCAAGAAGACCATAACGAGGCACATCAAAGGAATTTACCCTGCAGAGATACTTATAATTAAGAATTCTAGCCCAAACTTGATTCTGACAAGTGCACCATCACCAATATAACTTGGCGGCTAAAACCTGACCAATCACCCCTTGACTTGAGCCTGAGACCACGCTCCTATTTCAGCTTACAAACAGACTCCCACATAACCAAACTCCACTTTGAAGAGTGCAAATTGCCTGCCCAAAGAAATTGGCAAGCAAGGGCATCAAAATCCTTAACAAAACTCACAGGGGCAACCTGGACAAAGCACATGTAAAGAGGAAAATCTTGGAATTTTTTTTTCAAAAGTGTCACTCTCCCCTCCAACATCCACTGAGCTGAGAACCTGCGAAAAAGGGAACCCCAAGATGCACAAGAGGGAAAGAACCAATCTAAAATCACAGAATCTGAGCAATCCTACTCTAGATAATCCGAGGAGTATTGAAGAAAAAAATTGAAGAATTATTGTCATTAATCCTCTGAACATAGGTAGCCAAGTAAATGTCCAAAGTTCTTAAATTCACCACCTCATTTAATCTTGTCATTCCCATCAAATTCATAGCATTAACAAATTGTAGGTGAGAGTGCGGAGGCAAATTTTTACCCCAACTCTAACCTTGAATCAATCCCTATCTAACCCAATATTTGATAAATATTTGCAACCCCTCAGCCATAATAATAAACAAATAAGGAGATAAAGGGTTCCCTTAGCAAAGACCTTTAGAAGCTCCAAATAACTCTGACGGATCACCATTGATAAGAATCACAAAGGAGGCCGATGTTACACAACTCATGATCCAGTTAACCCACTCACTACCAAATCCAAAGGCTAGAAGAACTTTCTGCAAAAAGTCCCAACTGACTCTATCATAAATTTTTTCCATGTCCAACTTAATAAACATAGCCTTCTCATTAGAGGAAGCCATAAAATGAATGGCCTTAACAGTAATGACAATCCCATCCAAAATTAGTCTACCAACAACAAATCCACCTTGCTCTTTGAAAATCAAATAGTTGAGCCAAGGCTTAAGCCTTTCCACAATTAGTTTGGTAATAATTTCAAAGACTGTGTTGCAAAGAGCAACGGGTCTAAACTGGTCCAGAGAATTACCACCCTCCCTTTTAGAAATAAGAGATAAAAGGGTGGAATTCATGGCTTTTAGCATTTCTTTATTCTCTTGAGACTGTCGAACCACCCCCAAGAGATCTATTTTGATTATCTCCCAGAACTCCTAAAAAAATTTAATTAAAAAACCGTTAGGACCTGGAGCTTTCCCTTTTTCATTTGGAACACAATTGTCTCCAACTCCTGCAAAGAAATGGGTCAAAGGAGAGCCCCATTCACTTCATTAGAAACCAGAGAGGGAATACAAACCAAAATAGAGTTTTCCTCCTCACTCACAAGAGGTGAATCTTCAATGAACATAGTTGTAGGAAGGAAATAAGAGAGGGAATACAAGAGTCCTGATCATATCCTAAATAACCTATTGTCTAGGGATGTTATTCATACCCCTCACATTCCATGAGATAACCATCATTTACGAGGTTTGGAGAAGTGGGGGTCTAAGGTTTTCACCAAACCAGAATCCACTAACATCTCATCCATTAATTTAACCTCCTTGTGGTCTTTCTTACGCCCCACTTTAGAAGATTTCTCTGGAGGCCCCCTTTGAGAGTCTTTTGTTGCAAACCCAAGGCATGCATAACCCCACTAATTTTCCACAAATCTAGAGACTCTTTCACTTGAGAAGGAATGGGATCCACTAAGACACCAACCTCCTCTAAGGCCAAAGACTCACTCAGAACTGTGGCAACTTGAGGCTGAGAAGGAAGATATGTTTCCATTTAACCATATTGCAATTTTTCCAAGGCAAGTTCTGGTTACCATTCTCACCAATTTCTATTGGAGCTCCACCCAAGGCCCCCATATCGGAGTACATCACAACTAGAATACCCTCCTCTTGAACTAGATTCTTCAAAACATCAAACCGATTAAAAAACTCACCATTCTATCTATCTTTGAGGGTTCTCTTCAATCCTCTTCCCTTATTGCAAGACTTAACAAGGATAAAGCCCTCCTTATCAGCAACCCCCTCAACCAAAGGGGCCTTCCCTTTATCATTCCTAGGCACTAAGTTGGAGGGAGCATTAGCAACAACATTTTCCTAATTAAATCGAGGCCATTTCCTTTGTAGATGCCCATACTCATGACAAATTCAACATCTAAATGGAAGAGTTTCATAGTCAACCTGTTGGATCCAGGAAGATGATCCCAAGCGAATTTATACACAATATGGCAATGGGTTATTCAAATCAATTTCAACATAGATTCAGGCATGTGAGAATACCATTTTATCTAGAGTTTGTTGAGCCAAGAAACTGGTTTTCCAAGCAGAAGCACAATCATATGGAAAATATCACTCCCCCATAACTTAAGCGGAAGCCAGCCTGGAAGACGAACCCAAATAGGGACCCTCGATGGAAGCTCCTTCGCAGAGTTGAATCCCACATGCCAGGGTTGATGAAGATACTGACCTGCTTTAAAAAATAAGGGCCTCCTTCAAAAGCCCTATTTCTATCAGCCATACATGAAAACACAACCAAAAAGTTATTATTGGTAGCCAACATTATCTCCATATCACCTTTTGGGTTCCACATCCACTGGGCCCAGGATTTAAGAACTGATAGAGAAATACAAAGCCCCATGAATTTACAAATTAGAGCATGATTGATCTAGTAATTAATATCACCTGCAATTGACTCTGGTTGAATCACCGACACAGGCCGATCCTGGCTTCTCTCCAAACACCCATTCACTTTCTTGATTCTGGGTGAGTCTTTCAAAGATGAAGAGCCTTCCCCCAATGAAAATTTGTTCAAGTGCTCCATAGCCTTTGCATGGAAAGTCGGATGATGAACAACTAAGTCCATTCCTTAAAAAATCACCACCCACGGGAAACCCCTGTACCTCCAAGCAAACACAAAATCCAAAGGACCAAGAAAACTATAGAAAAACAAAAGCTCACCCTTCACCAAACCATAGTAGCAAACCTTGTCACAAAACAAGGATCACAAAAGAGAAAACATGACAAAAAGACCCCAACACCCCCTACATAGCCAGAGGAGGGAACAATAAACAACAAAAAACACAAACCCTGCAACAAGCAGACAAAAAAACCCCATGCACCCACGTGAGGCCACCCCAAACATGCCCGCAACACACCAACCCCCCCTCTCAACGCAGATTTACTAGTATGCATAAAGAAAAATGAAGTGGATAGGGTCTCCCCTAGACCATGTGACCTCTTAGAGCTGCTATGCCCTCCTCACAACAAAACACCATCTAGATTTTGAACTTTTTTTTTATGGTAACTTTTAAACATCATTTAGAAGTAAAATTTTAAAAGCAATTCAACAACTTCATTTCTAATCAATCAAATTATTTCATAATTTTTTATTAAAATATTATTATTGACAAATTCATTATTATAATAATTAGTCAATAGACTATATATAGTGTGAGATTTGAGCCTGCAATAAGTCTCACACCTGCAAACCACTGTTGAGTCATTGAAAAGCAAGTTTTAGTTGCCATTTAATGGTAAAAACCTCAAAAATATCAGGTAAAAGCCTTCAAAATCTCACTATCACATAAAAGCAAATAAATATTGATTTGACAACTAGATGGGAACATTCTATTTCCATTTGTAGTATTTTTGTTCAATTTGATGACAACTTTCTTTTTCTTTTTTCATTTGCATTGTTTTATGTTTTAAATATGTATGCAAATATTTCATAATTAGATAATACATAATTTCTTAAGGAAAAATCTAGACTTGTCTAAGTTTATTTCATTCCATTATTTAGCATTTATTGTTAATTGTTTAATCCAGCCACATGCACTTAGAATTTGCATGCACGAACAGGTAATCTATAACATATTAACATACATATCTTAATATTATTTTAAATCAACTAACATACTATGCATCTCACAAACCAGAATCATATAAATTGATTTCTTGTTGCACATTGAAATCCGAATGGACCCTATAGACAAAAGGGCACGTGTATGGAATTTTCACCATTACACAGTTAGCATCTATCCTAGCCTGCCAAATTCACGGGCCTCCAACCCAAGACATTTCAGCCTGTCCCATTTTCAGTTTGATTGGGTAACTACCTAATTTAACGGTGATTTGGAGATCCTGATCCAATTCATCCCTTATTTAATCAATCACTACATAGCCTATGAAAAATCCCCAAAGCAAGACAACATGGCATTGGAGCTGACGATGCATCCATCCCCAAGAGAAGATTGGTCCACCTGTAACCCACCACCTCATCAATTTGACAAAACAGGCGACTGAAAAACGCGAAGTCCACTTCGATTTCTCAAACGTTGGTGTTATTGTAGATAAACGGTGTTGGATCTATCTAGTGCAGTGCACAAATTCGACATCACCAGGTAAGAAATCTCAGATACCAAAACTGCCTATCTTTGTTTCAACTCCGAACAGCCAATTGGATATAAAGATTTTGCCTAGACAACAGACTCTTCTAAATCTAGGGTTTCAAGAATTCAGGTAAGGGTTAGGTTTTTCAAATGCAGAAGGGCAAAGTAAAACATGGATTAAATATGGGGGTTGTGTTTTTAAATTCTGAGAGAAAAAAGAAACCTGGGTGTTACATTTTTATCTGGGACTTCGATCTCAATGGAAAGGTTTTTCGGTGGTTTCTTTTTTCTTTGTTGTTTTTCGATTTTCGTGTTCGGGTCTTTTGCTGGGTTTTAAAATAATCACATTGATTTTCTTTTTATCATAATTTTTTTTTTAAAGTTCTTTGTTTTCAACACATGGTCCTTCAGGATAGTGCAATTCTATTGTAACATGTATAAAATGCAATTTTATGTGGGTATTCCAACGGACTGGATATGGAAATTGAAGGAAGGAGGCAAATATTCGCGAGGGGTTGAATTTAAACGTTGGGCATTTTTCTGTGCAAATCAAGGAACTGAGACGTGTGTATAATTTGTTAAATGGATATAGAAACATAGCGGAGGTCCTTGCTAGAATTAATGCGGACATGATTTTTTATTGGTAATCTACCGTCGGGTAATTTGTAGACAAGATCATAGCAAAATTGTGAAGAAAATAATTACACTCTCTGAAAATTGTGGTTATGGACACTTGTTTAAATGTCCTTGTTTACGACAGTCCGCAGATTTCACAACAATTTAATATATTTGTTTTTGACCTAAATTGAAACTGAAAGAGTGATGTAAATGTATATGGTGGGTTGAACTCAGTGGTTGGGTGTATGTATGGGTAAAGCAAAGAACTGATGTAGTTGTATCATTCATGAACTTAGCATAGAAGCACAGAAGGGTTCAAGGCTAAATCTGGTACTGGTTGTAAGTATAATCGGATTATGCCCATGGGTAATATTGATGCCACAAAAGGAAAGCAGAACTAGAATTACATGTACCATGTCATGAGCCGCAAGATTAACCTGCCTCACAGATTTTTTCTTAATTTTTTAGATTATGGTTCCCAAAACAGCAAAGATATAATAAAGCGAGTTAAATTTTCAGTAAGTTAAATTTCTTGAAAAAAGGGAATAAAATACCCCCAAAACTGGAATTGGTATTGAAATTAGAAATGATCTGTCAAAGAATATAAGATTGAAACCCTCTCTTCAAGTAGATTCTTTTTCAATTTGTTTTGAAAATGTAGCATTTCAGGTCAAATCAAAGATAAGGAAAAACAAAACTGAGAACTCTCTTTATTTTCCTTGGGTAGAACAGTGTAAAAAAGAGCTTGATTCTATTTCTCCCCAAAACAAGGAAAAATCCCTGTAAAACCCTAGCCCCTGTTTCCAAATCCATCAAAAAAGAATTCTCCAAATCTGAAGGTAGTTGCTTCTTGCAACTCTCTCAGCTGTAATGGCACCATTTTTCAAACTATTTTCGTCTGCAATTCTATCAAGTTCCTCCCAGCTAGAACTGCATTGATTTATATGCATTTTTTTGGTTTCAGTGTGACAAAATTTATATGGTTTTCTGATCCAAATGGACAAGAAAATTGGACACTTGTAATTATATGTAGATTTGAATTCAATGCTTGGGTGTTTATGTCGAGAAACTAGTAACCAAATGGCATTTATCATTTGTTCACTGAATTTCAATTTAGAAACATTTCATGGATCCATGCTTTGATTTTTATTACAGTTTCTTCCCTTGATTAATTTAACAGAAAACAATTACTTAGAAGTTTTGTGTAACGCAATTCTACTTTTTGTGAAAAATTGCTTGATCCTGGGAATAGTCAAGGATACTTTGTTGTTGAGAGACAAAGTATTTGTGTATTTTGCAATGCAGTTGTAGTGCATAGATATGCATGTCGTATGTAATTTTATGTCTTTTTTAATCAGAATGGATAATGAAATTGAAGAAGGGATGTAAATTTATATGCAGGGGTTGAACTCAGTAGTTGTGACTTGGAAGTTTGTTTGTGGAAACACAGAATTGATATTTGTGTATTGATTTCAGTGTAGAAACACTGGAGGGAAGCATGCTATGATTAATACTGAGTGTATGTTTCATCACAGATTCAGCCTTTGAGCAACATTTTAGACAAGATGGTGAGATTCGGCACTTATGCGGCAGCAAGTGCAGCGGGGGCGTTAGCAATGATATACCATGCTTTCCACAGTCGGGGCCAATTCTACCCTGCTATGCTATATCTGTCTACATCAAAAATAAGCCTGGTGCTCCTGCTAAACATGGGATTGGTGATAATGTGCAGTCTGTGGCAACTAATTAAGACAATATTTCTTGGAACTCTTCGGGAAGCTGAAGTGGAGCGGTTGAATGAACAGTCATGGAGAGAGGTTATGGAAATTCTCTTTGCAATCACTATATTTCGTGAAGAATTTTCAGTCACATTTTTAGCAATGGTGTCAGTTTTGCTGTTAATTAAGGCCTTTCATTGGCTTGCACAAAAGAGGGTTGAGTATATTGAAACAACTCCTTCCGTATCCCGCTTGTCACATTTTCGGATCCTAAGTTTTATGGCATTTTTGCTTGCCCTAGATTGCATTTTTCTCTACAGTTCTGCATCTTATCTCCTTAGAACACGGCGACCATCGGTGGAGCTCTTCTTTTCATTTGAGTAAGTTGTTTGAACCAGAGATATCTTTTAGGACTGGAAATTATTCATTAAGTAAAGAGTAACTGATGATCTTTTTTGATCTACACAATAAGAGATGTAATTACTGTATGCTGATATATGAGAAATATTTTAGAACTCCAATTAATGCTTGTAGATTATGGGAAATGTAGTTAATTTAGATAAATTCTATACAAAAATTTTGCTAATGTGTTTTGTAGATTTCTAATAATTAGCAAAGTCTATTTTGTCAATTGGACAATTCAAAAAAGACAGCCCATAAATTTTCCTTTAATTATCCTCTGTATGTAGTTTGAATTTGTTTATGGTGGGTATCTCAGCTGTTATGGTTAAGTGTGTCATCGAACTGCCTTATCCTCTGTATAAAATTGGAGTTTGTTTATGGTGGGTATATCAGCTGTTATAGTTAATAGTGTCATGTAACTTTAGATAACATTAAATTTATGCACCAGTTGATATCAGGTTTAAATTTCAGGTATATGATTTTGGCAACAACCACAATATCGACTTTCCTGAAATATGTATTTTATGTGAGTGATGTGCTTATGGAAGGACAATGGGAGAACAAAGCAGTTTTTACCTTTTATTTGGAGCTTGTCAGAGATCTGATTCATCTGTCTTTGTATCTTTTCTTCTTCCTTGTCATATTTATGTAAGTAGGGCATTGTTTGATATTTTTAGTCTTATTTTTTGGCTGCAATGTGGTAATTTGGCTATGTTCTGTTGGGACCAAATTGATTTTGTTTTTCCTTTGGTAGAAACTACGGCCTGCCATTACACTTGATCAGGGAGCTCTATGAAACATTCCGTAATTTCAAGTCAAGGGTTTCTGATTTTATAAGATACAGAAAAATTACATCCAATATGAATGATCGTTTTCCAGATGCAACTGCTGAAGAACTTGGCTTGTGAGTTAACTTTTTCTGTTTTTTCTCATTGAAACTGTTATTGTTGTTATCTGTTTAACATAAGATGACTTTACATATTTTGGAGGGAACTGAAAACCACAAATACTTTAACTCGCAGAAGTGATGCCACTTGCATTATATGTCGGGAGGAGATGGTTGCAGCAAAAAAGCTACCTTGTGGCCATCTATTCCATGTACATTGTCTGCGGTCCTGGCTGGAGAGACAACAGACATGTCCTACATGCAGGTCTCCGGTTATTGCACCAGAAGGTGGAACAGCAACAACTGGAGCAGGGCGTGGTGTGCAACCTGAACAGCAAAATGCTGGGACAGAAGGTGGGAGTTGACATCTTTCATGGAATCATACTTTTATCAATGATTGTTGAATTGATGGTTGTTTTTTAACTGTCACTTTTGAAGTCTCATGTTTCAATTATGGACTAACAGGGCTACAAGCAAATGCTGGCTCCTCAAATGCGTCAGGTCAAGGCTCTGATGCAAACCGTTTTTTGGCGCAGCATCAAGCAAGAGTTCAAGCTGCTGCTGCAGCTGCCCGCCTGTATGGGAGTTCTTTTGTATATTCTACAGCGCAACCTGTCACAATGAATTGGTAAATGCTTTTTCTTTTTTGGCTAATTTTCCAGACTCCACATAAATCTTATGATGATTTTCAGGGCTACACCTGGAAAGCTCAATGTATTAGGATATTTTAGAAAATAGGTTGTTATATGTTGATAGGAAGTTTGTAGATTCTAAAGGATGCTTTTAAACTTCAAAGATATCTAGTAGAAGGCATCTTAGTGTCATGTTTTTACTGAGCAGGTCCCCAGGGTTTGTTTTTGTACCCCAGCCATACATGGCAGGACTTGCTGCTGCAAATTATGTTCCTGGAGGTATGGGTAATAGTGAATATCAGGAGCGTAATGCAGCAATGGGTTCCTCTCCGATTCACCCAGAGGTGCAAAGATGGTTAGAAGTTCAATCTCAGATTATGGCTGCCCAAAGGACTTCAGCAATCAGTGGAAGCAATCTGCTATACCCTCCAGTACCTTTATATGGTCTTAATCCTTTTAATATGAACCATTCTAACCAGATACCTCCTGCTATGGGTGCCATTGAAGACAACTCACAGAGTTCTTCCACGAGTTCACAATCTCTTGATCAGGCTCTCAATAGCTACTCTGGAATTTTGAGCATTCAGCAGTTAGTACTAAGACAAAAGATAGAGGTGAACAGTTATTATTATATATATATATTTTATTTGTATATTATGAATTAGTCTTTCTTTAGTATTTGATTTTGCCTTTGATGATTGATGCTGTTCCTTATTTTGTGCAGGCATTGCAGCAGGAGCTTCAAAATGTCTCACAACTACATTCTGCTTTGCAAGCAAGGAACTCTCTTGATTCAATTCCTGGGCTCAAGACTGATGATTCTAATATGAAGACTGAGGCTGTGGTTGAACAGAATTTTTCTAGAGACACTATGGATTCTGTAGATTTTAAGGGGAAAAATCCAGTCACCGGTGAGATTAACGAGGAAGATGTGCCAACATCTGTTTCAACTGATTCAGTATTGAAGGAGACATCAGATTTCCTACAGAAGTCTGAAGAGCCAACATCCAGTCACTTGGAGAATGAAGAGTATGAAAATTAGAATAATAGTGCCGTTTGCTTTTTATCTGAAACACTTATCAATTCTTGTTACAAAAAATTCAGACAAGAAAGTTTCAAGCGAAGGTCAACTATCCGAGTCCCAACCACTATAGCTATGTGAAGACATTAATGCCTAGAAACACATAGGCTTTTGTAAATTTGTAGCAACTCACAGTTTTGTCTTTTTCTAGACAAATTTTGTGACCTTAATCACAATGATGGTTAAATCCTGCAGCCTTTCAGTTTGTTGGTAAAATCATTTCTGCAGGTCGATTGATTTTTGAAAATAACATGTGATATCAACTATCAGGTTTTCTGGTTGCAATATGAAGCTAACCCACTGCAATAATAACAATATGCACTATTATCCTTCCGTGTATAAGGTGCCTATTTAACAGAACGAGAAGAACCCTTGGTTTAAACTTGTGATGTATATCTGAAGTACCCCAATCAAAACATATCATAACTTAGGACCGATATATCCTGTGTTACTTTTCATATTGTAAATCAAATCTTATATCTGTCCCTGTTGAAAATTATACCAGTTACTAATGGCAAGGCATACTGAAAATATACATTGTTGGCTGAATGTGTAAAGACTAGCATTGAATCCTATGTGCATTGGCAACACGTTTGACAAGTTTTAACAGTTTTTTATGATATTGTGATATTGGACAGTATTCACTTGCCCTGACTCACGTGGTTGGAACTTATTTTATGTCAAAAGTGGGCTGAGACAGATGGCTTGGGAAAGCCTCATGTCTGACTTAAAGGTTGCCAAAAAGCAAAACACTCAAATTCTTGAGTTTTTGGAAAATGTGCATAAGTTTCACAAGCTTTGGAAAATTTGGTCTCATTTGTTTTCTTAACCTAATTTTAAGTATATTACAACAGTGATTTTTTGTCCAAGGACCTAGTTGGATCTGTACTCTATGCCTTGCTGAATGACATAGCATGCATTCGTATAGTTTTACTTGTCCAAATGCTTTCCTTCTGATTGTTTGAATATAACTGATGTTTTTGGAAGTCTTACAATTTTACACCCATTAATGAGTCAATAAAGTTGAAATGCATCAAGGCTTTCAGGGTTTTCTACCTGATAATGGGTAAACAGTGTTAGGAGGGAGAAGAGATCAAATTGTCAGTGCAGACTATGAACTACTACACCAATCAATCCTGTTATTTATTGAGAATTTCATGTTTCCCAAGTCATCTGACATGACATAGGCAACTTGGAAAACTAAATTCAATATTTTGAGAATAAATGGGCATTCTTTGTTTGCAATTGAAGATTGCATCCATGGTGAAGTACATAAATCAATCTTTTATGTTCTTTGCCATGATGATAGAATATACATCATGCATCTGCACTGAAGCATCTGAACTTGGTTGGCTAGCCTTATCAAATTCAGATTGCATTTGCCATTTTATTCTTTTCCAATTTGTTGTCAAAGAGTCATGCAATTAATCTATATGAATTAGTGAGTTTGGATATTAATAGATAAAGAACTGTCATACGTATCTTTCTGGCATTTTGCTTTGATATTACTTCATAAATGTTTTCTTGTGCTAGTAGTCACGTGGTGGCATTCCTTTCTTATTTAAGGTGGAGGACTGGATATTTATAAATTGATTCATTTCTTCTGTCAATGAACAATGCTACAGCAAGCATGGATCGGCATATTGGGATTTGGAATTTTAGTTTTTCAGTTTCTTTACTGAATTTGGGAATGTTTTTGAGACGAGTCATGTATGTCGTAGAACAGATGTAGTGATTAAACTAAAAAATTACACTTAATCATTTATTTTATTTGATTTTAGATTATTTACCGTGTCTGTCCAAATTGTATTTAATATGGTATTGCATTCTCATTTGTAATTATCAACCAATGATCTCTAGTATTGTTTGCAAGGTTGTTTGTATTCCCATAAATAGCCTCTGCTCTCATTTTATTGCTAGGATTTTATATCAAAGCATTCTGCATGAGCAGTACTTGCAAACAAGCTGCTTTAGAAAATAATGTAATGATCTACACTAATGAAGCTACTCACCTGGTTCAGAGAACATGTAAAGTATATAATTACTTATTAGTTTTTACATTGGTTATTTATCATTGGTATGCAGAATAATAATGGACTGCCTGAGATGGGTATCCTTTGTCGTCTTAATCTGGATCTAGGGAGGTGGGGGAGAGGTGAGGGGGGTGTTGCAAAACTACCCTCCAAGAAGGGAAAATAACTAAGTTACCGATTAAGCCATACCTAGCCTCCGGATACGATACGTGCGATTGGGTACGGGATTCGGGTACGATACGTACGGATTCGATCGAGGATTGTTTTTGACTGGATTCGTATCAGATTCTTCAACTCACTGCGGATTCTTCCAGGATTCGGCATGAAGAATCCGAGCCGAATCCGAGCCGAATTTCGCGTCAGTCCGAAAAAAAACGTCTTTTTTTAATCATTTTTTATTATTTTTTTGACCATATGTTGACTTCTAAACATTAAAATATTCATTGCAACCCTAATTTCGACCTCCAAACACACTAAAAAGGTAAAAACAATTTCATTTTAACAATTTGTGAAAGAAAAACGAATTTTTTTGCCTCCATTGCTGAACTTGCTCTCTTGCTTGCACAAGCTCAAACAGAGTTGAAGGCTGATCGTTGGTAGTTCAAGGTTGATTGCTGTGCTATTCCTAAGCACTTGCAAGTGTTTGCCAAGATTCAAGAAGACTGTAGAGCAAGATTTGTTCAAAAAAGGTAGGTTTCTTTGAAATTTTTTGATTTTTTTTTTACATTTTTTTTAATGAATGTGAAAATGGACTGAGAAACAATTGATGTTGACCATGCAGCCGCCACACCTGCTGCTAAATCTTCCCATTCATACTTGCAACTTTGGCCTTTCTTGCAGCTTTTAAATTTTAAAACAAGAGAAACCTTTTTCAGTTTCAAGGACTTTGAAAACTACAAGAAACTGTTTTGAGAATTGCTTATTTGCACTAAAACAACAGTTATTTTCTGAGGAAACAAAGACTAATTGTCGTAAAACAACTCTGACTCGCTCTGTTAGAATGGTGTCATCTTCTATAAAGTTCTAAATGGAAGTTATTAAATATTTCAAGTTGAAGAACCATATTCTTTCTTAAGCAACTTTTTGTATCAGACTCTGAAATAAACTCTCAGACTGAAAATATTTCATTCCCCATGCTACAACAAGGTTGTGCACAAGAATTGATGATACCAAAGTAGGCATCAAAATGTGCCCAGGTTTAAACACAAGAACTGCTAATTTCAATAATCTTCATAGGTTTCATTCAATCTGACTGTAAAAACCTAGGAGATTCGCTTCATATGTTCCTTGCTACTTTCCCTTGGAAGCCACTCAGGGGGTAGAAAATTTGGAACACACAAAATGATGGCAATGCCAAAAACTATAACAAATACCACCCACTATGCTTGATTTGGTGCTTGTGCGAGTGCCACGAATGCTATTTGTGGTTCTACGCAAAATGTAGCATCTAATAATGCTAGTTTGTTTGATACTGATGACCCATATGATTCAGATTGATCAATGATCAATAATGGGCCATGGCTGATTGTAAATGCTTGACATTTTATGTTTGAACTTTAATTTATAATTTTATATCATGACAATCGAGTAATCACTAATATTTTAATATTTGACTTAGTGACTATGAAAGTGGTGATGTATTTTTGCTATGTTATTAGACTATTAATATGGTGGTGTATTCTGAACTTAATTACTACTGCAAATATGTATATATTTCTGATTTTTATATGTTTTTGTATTGCCGTACCCAAGCCGTACCCAAATCCAAAAATTTTTTGCGAATCCCGTACCGGATTCGCGTACCCGACCAATCCAAAAACTAATCGGTAACTTAGGAAAATAACAATATTGATCAGGAAGGGTGTAAGCTAGATTAGAGATTATAATCTGTGTGCTTTAAAAATGAAACTTTATTGAGTTGTAGTATGCAATTGTAGTCTACAATATTTTGTATTTGGAAATGGCTTTTCCAATTTTTGTATTCGTTCTTTCTACACTCCACTATTGATTTGTATGGGAATGGATCATTTTGGTTCTACTTTTTATTATTGCTTTAAATAATCATGGAAGAGTAACAGTTGTGCATCGTTGACATTCAATTCATATCATATTTACTAGAAGTAGTTGTGAAATAGATAAAATGTATCCGCCTCTATGAATACCCTACCTACTGGAGTCATTTTTTGTGGATTTGCTACAAGTAAGAATTCGAATGTAACCTGAAATCAATTTGTACGACTCTTATAAAACAATACAAAAACTGGACATCTGTAATAGCACAGGTCAAACTCCACATCTGACTGTTAGGATGGTTTAAAAATTATGCTGTCTCGTTTCAAAGGAAAACAGAAAGAACATATTTAGTTTTAGATATTGACATTTCATATGCTAGATTTTTATCCAATATTTTGTAAATTAGAATTTGTTTTATCCTTTCTTGATGATGGTGAAAAAGTGTATCAACAAAACTGCCAATGGATTTACAAGTTAACATTTAACATTTCTAGGAGGTCGCGTTTATGGGATCCTTCATAAATATTAGATAAAACAATAGGGTCAAAAGTTTCTTCCCCGGGATAGATCATTGGTACTTAGGGCCATTTATAGCCCAAACGCATATGCCAGACGCCTACAAAAAAGAACGATCTTGATTAGCACAGAATTGAAAACAATGTAGTTACTGCATTTGAAATATTAATACTTCTGCATTTGAAACATTTGCCCAGATCGGATGGAGCTCGACTTGAATTAGATGCAGATGCCTAAAGCTGTGACTCTTGCATTAGGTGCTGCTGCAGCTAAGCACCATTTGTAAATGCGTGGATACATAGAGAACGCCGGAATGAAACTGAAGCACACAAACCTGGGTCATATAACCCAATGACCCATGATGAATGTCTTTTGCTTGTCATCTTACAGGATGCCTCAGCTTCTTTCGCTAGTCGGAAACTGTCCATCGACTGCATCTTCAGATTCTAATGTTGAGAGCATACTGTCCAAATGGTTAAAAGAAAACAGTAATCTTACACCAAAATGTTAATTTCGAGAGCACCCTTTCCAAATTGGAAAGAAAAACCATTATTGCTGCTAATGCTGACACGTTAACCCAACAATAAAGCTCCCTGACAACATTCCAATAGTACAGCAGACAAATTACTGAATGAGTGCACTAGATCCAACTGAAGTTTCATGGCACTAGCACCATTGTTAGAACATTGGTTTCGAGGAAGGTAAAATTCCAAATTTCTTTGAAAAACATAATAAAATGAAAATATAAAAGAAGCTTTCCATTCATTTATTTAAGAATCTCTACACTAACCACGGTTTCTAACATCACAACGGTAATGTATTTCAATTGGACAGGTATTTTGCTTATGAGACAATAAGGTATTTTTCTGTGCCCAAGGGCAGTGCCAGGCTGAAATGCCACAATAAAATTTCTACAACAATCGAAGAAACCCAATACAAAAGACACAATGATATCGATTCTATATATTGAGCGACAAGAATGATTACAAATGCTGCCCAATCCTCCATGAATGGAAACATCAAAACTACCATGAAAAAACCAAAACTACCATGATTTTATTTGATCCACATCTTGGGGAAGAATTTGGTGGGGCCACATATATAATACGTACACATAGCTATGGGATCTTTGCACGAATTATTGCTTTTCTCATACTTTGGCTGCATGTTCGCGGGTGTGTTCTAATGATTTTTTTAGTTGGTTGGAGGTTTGAAAATTTATACGTAGGAAGTTACAGATTTCATGCAAGGTCGACGTTTCTGATTCTCAATTGAATTGTCAGCAAAGTTCTTTTTTGAATACTTCCTTCAATAGTATCATATCTATTTGGATTATTTTGTTGTACTGGGTGGCTATGATATTCCTACATATTCAAGATGTGTTAAAAAGCACCATTATAACCTGCTTTCATAACCATTGTGGGACCTGGAGTATTTGTATCATCATCAGTCCTTGCGTGTACCCAATTTTCTTTTGATCCACCTTTGTGCTCTTCCTTAATTAGCATCAAAGGGGAAACATTTCTCAAAAACTTCATTGGCCATATAACTACGAAGAAATAGGTTTATTATCTCCAACAGACTGAAATATACCACTCTCTCACGATGTAATTTAGATCAGATCTCCCAAATTGCGATTCTTTTGATCTCCAAAAGCTTATGAACTCATAAGAGGAGGCAACAATTCCTTTACATTTAGGATTCTTGTGATCTCCAAAAGCTTACGAACTCTTAAGAGGAGGCAACAATTCCCTTACATTTAGGATCTACAAAAAAGATTTTCTCCGTAATTGAAATTGTAATCTAGCTTGTCAAAACTTATAACTCCTCCCTCGTTTTGCATAACTCATTTTGAAATATAAACATTTTATACAAATATTCTTTAAGAATTTGATGCAAAGTCTTTAGTGGAAAAAATAATTTATTTTCTTCTTCCTCATCTAGCAAACAAGGCTAAAAAATACGTAAGTCATCAATATTCATATTTGAATATGTCTTTTATGAAATAGACACTCTAATCTAAATGTACTAGTGGGCTCCTGCTCAAAGTTATCATTTAGATGTAAACAAAATGGAGATGCTTAGCAGATAGAGAGCGATCGAGAAGCCTTGATAGGGCCATTTAGGGCATTGGATAGGGGGTAGAGGTGCATTCAATATAGAGAGAACGTTTGATTTAGGATCAATACTTGTAAGATATGGATGTGAACCTTAGTCACTAAGAGAACAAAGGACTAGATACAAGAGTCTTCAATCCACATAGAGAGCAATCGAGAAACCTTAACAAGGCAAATTTGGGATTGAATAGGAGGTAGAGGTGCATTAAGTATATGGAGAGTGTTTGATTCAAGATCAATAGTTGTAAGATAGGGATGTGAACCTTGCTCACTAAGAGACCAAGGACTAGATACAAGATGTCTCAAGTCTTTAGTCCACAACTTTTTCAAGCTTGACCAATGAGGTAGAGGTTGAGGGATGGTTAGTTAGCCTAACCATATGCACTTTGGTTTGTTTTGTGATATACCTCTTGAGAGGTTCAACTACCACTTTGTAGTGACAAGAGTAGAAACACCATTATGTTATTGAGACCTTGATTTAGGATATTTCTTAAAGAGATTCAAAGCATAATGTTTGAGTACTTTCAACCACATTACCCTTATGAGTTCCATGATTTATAGCAAAGGGCAATGTAATTGCTCAATATGAGAATCATTTCCTTGAGTTGGTGTAATATGTAGACTACTTACAAAATGAGAATTTACTCATCGACATGTTTGTTAGAGGTCCAAATATTGACTTAGTAGGTTCAATATGTATACTCTCCCCTCAAACCCAAGAGGTTGTAGTGGAGAAGATTTATATATTTTATGTTTTCATTTTTATTTTACGTTTTCAAATTTCTATTCAATGTGAACCTTTCCCTAATCTATTTGTAAGTCTTGAAATATCCAAGGTGGCCCACCAAGGGATTGCTAGGAACTACCTGCAAAATCTTCCCCTTCATCCTTGATTTTGATACTAGGTAGACTCTTCCCTTGTAGAGAATCAATTCATTGTAGATGGTGTACCTATCATCCAACAACTTCTCTTCCAACACATCAGCTACACACGTGTTCTTGGCATACTCTATTATGATTTCATTCTTCCAATCCCTTAAGATCTCAGACATGGAACACAAATTCGATCTTTTGGATAGTGCATCAACAACAAAATTATTTTCTCCTTTGAACACACTCAATATCAAAATCACACAGAGTTTACTCACCCATTTCTACTACTACTCATTTAGATCTTTTTGATTGAGAAAATATCTCAAATTGTTTTGATTAGTTTTGACCATAAATCATCCACCCACCAAGTATTGCTTGAATTTGATCAATGTGTAAGATGGCCAACATATATATATATATATATATATATATATATATATATATATATATCATAGATGGAGAACTATTTATCCACCCTTGTGAGCTTCCAACTCTCAAAAGCAGTCAAGTTCTTCTTCTGCACGAGCACAACCCTAATTCCTTCTCTTAATGCATCGCATTCTAATGTGAAAGGAAGAGTGAAATTTGGAATTGCTAACACAAGACATGAGCTCATTAACTCTTTTAGTCTATTAAATGTTTGTTGTGCATCCTCAGTCCATGCGAAATATACCTTCTTTTTTAGGTTAGTTAAGGGCATGACTAGTTGGGGTAAACCCTTAATAAACTGCCTATAGTAGCTTTAAAGGCTAAAGATTCCTCATAGTTGTGTTAAGATCCTCGTGGGAGGCTAGTCTTAAATTTCTTTGACCTTCTCCATGTCCACTTGCACTTCCCTTGTGTTGATGATGTGACTTAGATATAAGATCTCTATCATAGTGAACTCACATTTTGACTCCTTGGCAAACAACATTTTTGCTTTTAAAATTTCCAACACTTTATCAGTATGATGTAGGTGCTCCTCCCACATTTTAATATAGATTAAATTATCATAAGAAAGACAACGGAAAATTTTCTTAGTTGCTAGTAGAAAACTTAATTTATGCATGAATGGAAAGTTACTGAAATGTTTGTTAAACCAAACAACACAACTAGAAACTCGATGCCCATATTGACATAAAAATTCATCTCGTAAATATTCTCCTATCATACTTTGATGCGATGGCAGCCTAATCTAAGATCTATTGTTGAGAAATATACTGCTTTGTGAAGCTCATCTACATCAATTCATCGATCCTTGGAATGGGTTATCGGTTCTTGATAGTCTTCTTGTTTAGTGCTCTATAATTGATGCACATCCACATTGTGCCATCCTCCACCAAAATCATAAGGAAGCAAAGGGACTTGAGTTAGGTTTGATGTGCCCCATTTCTAATAGTCCCTTAATGGCCTTATTTATTTATTTATTATTATATCTCCTAAGGTGGCAATAGGGAGAAGCAATGATGGGCATAGTGCCATCCTCCAACTCAATGATGTTGTCAAAGCCTTTGTCTAGTAGTCTCCCTTGGGGAATTTTATTATGCTTCCCCAAGATACTCTATACATCCACATGATATTCCTTATTTTATTTGATGGGTTTTGTTACAATTACCAAACACTGAGCTTCCCACGTGGCTTTCCCTTAACAAAAAATCCTCTCCATTCTCTTAGCTAATATAATCCTTGGAAATTTATTTGACATTCCTTGTAGTAACCTTTTCCTTTGACTAAAACTTTAGTTCCATGGTCTAGAAGTTTTGGGTGATCTCTCTCCTAATGACTACAATCATTGAATACCTAGGACCATATCTGTCTCCTATCCTGACAACATTAAAGTCATCCTTCATATCATATCCTTTGAGATTAATATTTAGTTGGTAGATCTTATTGCATTAGTTGGTGAAACCATTAACCACCATAAGATTGAATCCTTCAAAGTCCTGTACCTTGAGGCCTCACTAGGCCATCATTCCCTCATCAATGAAGTTATGAGTGGCACTAGTGTTAATAAGTATTGTCACCCATTGACCTCGTAGGATCCCACACTTATAAAAGTGGTTGTATCTTGGAGTACTAGAGAGTGTGACAAGAGTGCCTCCCAATATGACTTATTCCTCTTTTTTTGATCATCTTCTCCTAACATCTCTTGCTTGGATTTTTCTTCACTCTATGCTTTGGGTTCCTCATATCTTTTCATCATCAAACCTTACCTCAATGTAATGCACTTGTCCTTTAGGCTCCTTACAACTAAAGCACAACTTCTTCCTTCTCAATTCATTCCTCACCTCAATGTTTAGTCTTTATGGAAAACACTAGGTCTATTGTACATTTGTGAAAGGAATTTTTTGGAATGAGGGTTTATGTCTAAAAATTATTCTTCAAGATGAATGTCTCTAGTGCTAAAGCTTGCTTGATGGCCTCTTGTAGGGTAGGTGGTTCAAAAGCCTTGACTAGCCCCTAGTCAAGAGATTTAGCTAATCCTTTGATGAAGAGCATAGTCAATATTCTCTTTGTGATATTTGGCACTGTCACTGATAGATTTTGAAACTCTATTACATAGTTCTCCACTAAACCACACTATTTGAGCTAAGTCAAATATTTCAAATAAACTTGAGGATCCTTTTGATCAAACCTCTCAATAAAAAGTATAAAATTCATCCTTAGTGGTGATGGATCCATTACTTAGAGTGATTAGATCATGGCATCACCACTCATGTATAGTACCATCAAAATTTAGTGTGACAAACTTGATTGCCTCATCTTCAGTTTGAGGGATAGATATGTGTCTTTCTTCTATACCCGCACATGAGCTTAGCATCTATTAGATCCATCATAGGGAGAGTGTCAACTTCCCCAAAGCTCGCTACACATCTCTTGGAAATTATTGTGGCCTAGGCTCAATTCTCTAACCATTTTCAGACGTCTTCATGGTAATATAATTGGTGAATAAAATTTCAATTCAAATATCCTTAGGAAGAGCTATGTATTCTACATGACAAGCCCTAATATCATCAAATAGTGAGTTCTAAGCATTAGGTTCTAGAGCCTCCACCTCCTTATTCAAAAAAGTAGGTTGAGTTGGTCTTCTAGCTAAAACAAGAGTAATCTTTTGTTTGTGGCTTCACTTTCTTCACTCATCGGTTGTCTAGGAATATTCATATTATTGTTCATCTCATGAAGTAATTGTATCATCATATCAATCAACATATCAAACTTTCTTTTGCCCTAACCATCTAGGTTATCATATGCATTCGTTCTCCTCTCTCTTTTCCCATACTATTTTTCTCTTCAATGGGTTTTGTATGATTGAGTCTTTGCACCCTTTACAAATTGGCTTTGTCTCCTAATCCCTCTCAATTGATATTTGGTTTCTCTTTCATTATACTACATAAAAGTAAAACATGCAAAGATGAACCCTAAATATATAGGATGGAAAGATCATAAGCTCTGATACTACTGTTATGTCTCCACCTAAAAAAATAATGCAAATATGATTCTTAACCTTCCAAAAACATTATTTGAATAGAAGCAT
>VDFB02259062.1:0-37620 GCA_007258455.2 Sequoia sempervirens
TTTTAGCTTCTGGAGCATTGCTTGTTTCCATGTCCCCAGAAGCTAAAAGTGGGCTAAATCATCATGATATGTTTGCAGCCAGCCAGCTGCTGTTATAATTGTCTCTTCTCAGCACCAAATTTAACCTCCATTAGCTTAATGGAACATGTCGTTTCGACTTCTCTGTAGCTCTTTGCAACTGAAGGCATACCGATGTTGCAGAGTGTTAACTGTCATGTCTATCAGCACAGATGTAATGTATTCACGATGTAAGTGTTGCAGTTTTTATTATATATTAATATAAAAATCTCAGATTTTTTAAGTGTTGCAGGAGGTGGAGCCAAGATTTCATTTTTTTTGGTTTCAGGCTTTGGTCACTTGTATACCTTATCTTCAATTGTTTTGAATACCACTGTACTCCTGCCTTTCTAGTTTGTAGTTGACAAATATATGTTGATAATACATTAAGAGCGTTCATACAGATTTCACCTTCAGCGTTTTTATCCAGGGTGCTTGCACTGAAATTAGTCAATTTGCCATTTGCAATTTAATCTAATTGTTTCATTTGTTTGATATCGAAAATTTGTTAAAACCTTCTTGCTAGACAGGGACAATTCAAATTGGAGATTTTGTGTCAAGAAATTTTGTGGGAAGTTTCAAGTAACAGTTCTAATGTTAAATCCGAGTTAGAGTTCTTCTCAGCTTCTTACCATGTGACAAGACTGATATATCATTAAACTGTTTCTTTTGAACATCAGACCTCTTCGCCATTACAGATTATAGAGAAGATTAAAAGAGTGTTTAGAGTAGCTTAGAGATTAATTTAAGAATTCTTTTCTATATATTTTTTCACTTCAACATTTCAGATCACACGATTCATCATCGAAAAGAAATAGATTAAATAGATTATAGAAAACTTATCCAACTAGATCAAAGATTGTTAAGTTTGGGTGAGCATATTAGAAATGGGCTCTCAACTTCTTTTCTGAAGCTTTTCCAGGCCTTGCATGTTTCAGTCTTGCTCCTCGGATAGGATGAGATATTTTTTGTCTTCTTGTAAATGATGGAGAAAACGAATGTTTTTCATCTCCTTATTGATGTACTTGTTCGTTATATGAGTTGGCAAGAATGTTGGTCTTTTCTCTTTTTTAATGACAGAAGATTAACGTTGGTCTGCTTGTAAAGAATGAAGGCATATCGGAGGTTTAATTGTTAGAATTCACTTTACATATCATTATAACCTTAGATGATTAATTTGTATTAGTTCAGACTGCTTGAATTTCTCCATTTTTACATAGATATGCTTCAGCTTTGTTGTTATAGTTTTGGTTGTTTATGCGTATAAATATTTAAGTTGATCTATGAACATATCATAATATGATGGAAGATGATCTGAAATGTTGATGAGAAAATTTCACACGATAAAAAAATACTACCATACAACATCATGAATTGCAAAAATCTAATATAAAATTTATCGCAACTTCCCAAAAAATTTCTATGATATATGAGAAGTGAGATTAAGGTCTTATTTTTAGGATAATCCACGTTAAGTTCTTGTTTAAGGAATGCAAAAAAGGGACAGAAAAGGCTTTCAGAGGTATTATCAGACTTGCTTCCTGTTACAGTTCCGATCTAGGCAGCAGGCTTAAAGGGAAATACACCTAGTGCTAATCAGACTTTGAAGGGCCTGCAGTTGCATGCATCGCAAAACTCCTGACAGGGGAACCTTTGCCCTATGGCCAGGCATTACCTTTTTGGAGCAAAAGCAAATGGGTACCCAGAAAATTTCAGTAAAAAGAAAATCTCAAAAGATTGCTTCCTTCTAGGTAAAGACATGCAGCTAAATTCATCCAGTGGATGCCTGTATATCAGCTGAAAAGCTATTTTCTTTTTCCCTGTCTGCCTAATAGGACAACTGTGATCCCTGATCCTCACTTTTTAGGCAGGGCTGCACTAAGATCGATACCGGGAAGGGAACAGACATTACAGACATTAATCTGGAATGTAAGTACTGGGATATAAATATTTAATACAAGTGCATTTAATGTGGGGGCCTTGTCTCCATATATCGAACTCCAAAGTTAATATATACAGTATCTGTTAAAGAATAGCCAATCCCCATAAGCACACTGAAATACCAGCTGATCAGGGACCAGTTTGTCTGAAAGTATTTATTGATGAATGCATTGATTTCATGTCAGGAGAGTGTAGGGCTACTCATCTTCACCTCGATTTTCTTGTTAGGATTCCAATTATCCTTTAATATGTATCTTCTGCTCTCATTAAATTCAATAGTACTTTATGGTTTTCTATAGTAATCTATTGGGGAAGAGCAGTTTTTAGACTGGACTGGATGATTGTTTTTTGCTTTTTGTTAATACTGTTGCACTTTGTACTAGGCAATAATTTTGGCCTGCTTTGGAGCAATAACTGTGAATTTCTTCTCTTCTCAAAACAATATATATTTTTTTTGATAACCCATTTCCCAACATATAATGTTTTCATTCTGAACCTCACTATATAATATAATACTTTTATGTTCCTTTTTGTTGGTTTTTTTCATGCCATCATAATTTTGACTGAGAATGGCATCCTTAAACTTGGACTGTTGTATTAAGACTCATGCTACTTTGCTTGCAATTTGCATATGAAATGGCATTATATATTCATTATAGTGTCTTGTGCCACTTTATTAGGTAGAGACCATGCATTGGACACTAAGATATGTTAAAAAATCTTTCCGCATGACTAATAACCTGTGTCCTCCTCGGCTCCTAGTGCGTGGAATTATCTCCAACTTCATTCTTATTCTTCCTCATCTTCACAATGTCATGTAGCCAACAACCATGAGTAAATGTCAAGAACAATTTTAACTTGCTTGGAAAGCGAAGTAACTAGGACAAGTGCTTTCACTTTCTTGAACGTTGCGATTGTATTTTCATTAAGTATTACATAAATAATTAATTAGAGTTGTGATTTAGTGGTATTATTATGTCCAAAAAATTACATTTTGATGAAGTGCAGAGAAAATAATGGAAATAAATTTAAAGATTCTTTTTCGTGTATTCATTTTTTCATAAAAATGGTTTTGCATAGTTTTCTTTCATCATTCTAAAAAACAATCTTTAAATTTAAAAATCATTTCTGTGCTGTAATTTGTTTAGAGTTATTTTATGTTTCAACTTCATGTTTGGGTTTCAAAGACAACAACGATAGTGCCTTCCATTTTGCAAACATATAAACCCTTGCTATTTGTATGAAGTTTATCTACTAAGTGCTGCAATAAAACCTTATTTCATATCCATATTCAGCACCATATAGGTAGATCCACCTAGGTTTTACAGCCAAATTTTTCTTTGAATTTGAACATAAGACATGGCACACCTTTAGGGTTCAATGATATGCAGATTTGGGAACCAACTTGTGTAATGTAGCTAGCAAATCAAACCTTGTAAGGATGTCTAGTGTTATAGTGGCATCTACTTGTGTAGTGAGGAATTAATATATGATGGAAAGGTTCATTGATGTGTTGAGGAGATGATTATGGAGGTTGGACCTATATCAAGAGTTCGATGAGAGGATATTTCTATGATGGAGGATTTATGTGTATGATATTTGAAAGGAAAACCTCTATTGAGTGTATGGGATTGTGAGGAGGATTTGAGGTATCTTATGGATTCTTGGATCAAGAACAAAGAGGTAAATTCAAAAGAACTTAAAAAATGAAGAAATTTATATTTGTAGCAATGGAGGAGTGAGGAACCACCATGAAAACTTAACACGAGCTTATATTGAAGCACTTGGAAGGGAGAAGTGAGAATAACTTGGAACATTCAATATGAGGAAGACAATAATTTTACAAGATGTTATTTGGGAAAATATCCATTAGAAAATATTGTAAATAATTATTATGGTTAGGGTTTTAATAATTAAGAGAATAATAAATTTGAAATTCTAATTTGGATACTAATGCCTGGGTACAAATGTCTTTTAAAAAATGTAATACACTAACATCTATGTGCAATTTTTTCCTTGAGGAGTTAGGGGTCCAATTTTTTGGTCATGTCTACAATAGGTGGGATGACTTTGGAAATTCTTATAGTTAGTCTCAAGAAATTGAAAGCCTCTTGATCTCCTATCTATTTAATGGGGATCTAACTTAGTCTAAAGCCCCTAGGTCCCTATTTATATTGGATATCTTAGTCTAAAGGCCAATCAACCCTAATATTGTGAGAGTGTAGTTGTAATGAATGTTACAAGGTTCATTTATAAATTTATATATTAGTATATATAATCTTATACTTACGTTGATAACCATGGCTATGATTTTATTTTAATATATTATTTGTCTAATATTTTCCAATCCTTTTACCAAGCCATGTGTTTTTTCTTCAAATTTATAATTTTCTTTAGCCTTTTTAAGGCCTAACTAAATACAATAATAGGATTTTCTTCTATTCTAGAATCTTTTTCCATTTGAGTGTGCAATAAAACAATAATAGATTTCTTTCCATACATATACAATAGAAAAAAGTTATAAAAATTGGATTTAATAATGGAATTTTTTATTTGTTAAAATTAATAGTTATCCCTGTAAGAGAAGGGGACCACCACGTGCAAGACCCCAGGTCACAAAGGGCCAAGATGCGGAAGGCTTCCCTAACTTACATCAGCTTAACAAGGTGTTAAGATATGCGAGACGAGAATGATAAGGACTATAAGGTCCTTCAATCACTCTACAGACTTGAAATGTTGAATGGGGCTAGGTGAGTCAGTTTTCAGGTCCAACACTACACCTCAAGAAACTCTCTGCCCAAGGACGAAAGCGCGGTCCTAGGACAACAGCGTGGCGCGCTGATATCTCTTAAGTGTGTTGGCATCCATACGACTAGACAACTACAGAGACAAGGTCGAACCTAAGAAAACAAGCTAACGACCCAACTAACTACTACTAAAGGGCCAAAATAATAGGATTAAGTAAATGAAATACTCTCTAGCAAAAATATGAGAGTTAAGGCAAAAAGAAGGATCTCACAGAGAAACTCGTTTGCCAGCTAGCTCCTCGAAAGCATGTTCAACTACACACAAGAGAGAGGAAAATGGTGGGTGGCTATATAGGGGCCTGCCTCAATCAAACCCCCGTTTAGGTGTTTCCACCTCCACGGACAACCAAGAAAGCAAGTATGATAAAGGAAGTAATATAGTGAAGGACACCAAAAGCACTACAAAATAGTAAGTGTACTTACTCAACCAAGTGATAGGGGAGAGGAAAGGGAAGCTTACCACCTCCACCAAGAGCACTCAAGGCTGCTTTGGGGAGAAAATGAGAGTACTCAAGCCTTTGTTGCAATGGTGTTGTCCCCAACTTGCTCTATCGAAGTGATGGAGTGGTGTATTTGCTGCAATGGAGTGCTTGGAATGCTTGGAGTGAGTGTAAGAGTATGAAAGTGAGCTTGTGAATGAATGAAGTAGTTCAACTGAATGCTTAGAGGATGAAATGCTTGTTGAAGAAGAGGATTTGAAGGAAAGGGTGAAGAAAACAACCATATTCGAGTCGATCGACTAAAGAGGGCATTACAACTTGACTCCCAATGAGAAGTGTAACGCCTTTGCAAGTTCAACCGCAAGAATCTACCAGGGACATAAGTGCGTCGCCCAGGTGTCCCCAATAGAAATTCCTCTGCTGACGCTCAAAAAAAGTGCCAAGTGGGACAAAAGAAGCGGGCTTATGTGTAATTAATCCTCTGAACTTGGTTTTCTAAAGTGGAGAAAGGAAAAAAGGGGAATTTGCATAAGGGGTGCAAATTCACTCTTATACAATACCTTATTTAGAAATAATGTGTCCTAATAGCTTCCCTTGTCGAACATAAAAATATATTTCTTGGGATTCAAGAATTTTTTTAACATATTTAAAACTCTTTCTCTATGTTGTCAAATCTATCCTAGGTGATCCCACAATAGTGGTTTACAATTTTTGGCCAAACTGGACACTGCAATTATTATTTTAACTAAATCTTCACATTCATGCACCTATAGCAACTAAACCGTGAGGAATTTGAAGATGATGCAAACTAGAGTCTCATCACATTTTGTCTGTAGATTCTACAAATATTTTTTAAAAATTTTTTGGAATTAGATTGTACTTCTTTTTCCATCTCCCATGAAAACTGGTTTTTTTCAGAAAACAACATTTTTAAAAAGTGATGCACACCGTATAATAGATAACTTTTTTTCCATGAAGGATAAAATTCTAATTCTTTCAAATTTAGATTTGTGACTCCAATATCTAGTGCTTCCACTTGGTTAGATAATTTTTTATTGAATATTTTTTCTTTAATCAAGTTTTAAAGTCAAACCAATTACAATTCAGACATAGCACGACCGTATAACGTGTAACTTTTTTTGTATATATCGAAATTCAATTTTATTTATTTTTGGATCAAGGACTTCAATATCTAGTACACTCATATTTTTCAATTTTTTTTGTGATAATCTGCTATTTTTCCACATGTGCAGAATAAAGACCTTGATTTTCGATGAAAAACCTATGTTTAATAAAACTAAAAAAATAAATACATAATAAAACCAAAACATATTAAAATTATATTCATTAGATAGCTCGTTTTGAGGACTACCTGATTCCAATTGGGTTTGTGAAGATTCCTCCATTTTCATCCTCAACCTGAGCTTCGAAGCATAAAAATTTAGGTTTTTTTGTGAACAAGGTCAAAAATTAGGGAAAAGGGGGGTTCACTAGAACTATGGGGGTTCTAGCGAGTTCACCCCCAGGGGTTAAAGCGAACCAGGGTTCATTCAAACCCCCTTCAATATGCATGGGGTCATTTTTTCATAGTTTTCCTTCCTCCATCAAATTGTAAACCACTATTGTGGCTTCACCCTCCTCTTTGTTTCTATGTAAAATGTCTTTTTTTTATATAAATAAAGATGATCTTGTAGATAAGGTCTTTAAAACAAACAACTATCATCTTAATCTTCTTGTTTACTAGTATTTGGTTGAACCTAGAGAAACCATTCAACATTGAAAATATATCTAATTCTATTACCATGTATAAAAAATTATCCATTAAAGGTAGAGGTTAGTGATATTTGAGAGAGTATTTGTTCACATCCCTAAAAGTTGAACAAAATTAAAACTCTCCATTATTTTCTTGATTAGGACAAGGTTAGAAACCAATTAATATTTGGTACTATAAATTATTTTTTAATTGATCTACTTTGATAAATCCTACTTCATAATAGACTCAACATCTGGATTAACTACTCTTTCATTATATCTCATTATATTAGCTTCAATTCAATGTTTAGTTATATTTTGCATAATTTCTTTACTATATCCTTTCAAACCTTCATAGTCCCAATAATGAGCTTGTTGTATTTGGCATAGAGTTTTGAAATTTTATTTCTTCTTTGTAGTAGTACATACCTTATCCAATTTTACTATTATTACTTGTGATATATCATCATCTTTGTAGTTATTTTTTCTTGCTACTATATTTATTTTGTCTCTATAGAAACATTAGGGATAAACATACCTTTCTAAGTTTTCAATGCCTTCAATAACTCATTAATTTTTAGTTTGAGAATATAAATTGCTTACATATGCATATTTAATTTTTAGAGTTTAACTATTTTTACAAATTCATTATATTGTTTAGATAAAATGAGTGATATATTAATCACTTTGAAATACCTTGTGATGATATTTTATATTTGGTATAGTAGGCCTTATAATTAACTTGATGCTATCTTTGTTTAGCAATAAATATTTCACTATATCAAATTGAGAACCAATCATAGCTATCCTATTTGCTTCTACTTTTTTTGTGAACACCCTTGAAAAGAAAGGCATTAAATAATTCTAAAAAATATCACATATTATACTTATATTATTTCATTAATAATTTATTTGACGCACATTATGAACTTCTTGCTTCACTACTAGCTATATATCACCATAAACTTGCATAATCTTCATATCTCTTTTTTAAATATAACAAACCATGGACACGTTCTTCATAATCAAGTACATTATTAATGCAAATGAATTATAAATAAAATGATTACTAACACTTTTATCCTTGTGGTGAAACCATATATACCATACCTATCTCCAATCATACAATCAAAAAAATAAAGGAAAATTTCTATATTTGGGTGCTATCAAATTTCTCTTTTGATATTTTTGGGTGATTAGGGCCTCAACATGAATAATGTAATTACCCATTCTAATTTATTCAAAGAAATTGAATGATTCCTCATCTAAAAAAATATCAGAATATTTACCTAGATAATCATTAGGCATACTTCTGACTATTTAATCTATTGAAAATAAAAATATATGTTGGAGCAACTACAATCCCTTGTAAGATCAAAAACACTTCCATAAATAATCAAATATGAAATGAAAATGAATATCATTAGAAACATGTGAAATGTAAAAAAAGAGCCTTGAATATAAGGCAAGGATAAAGAGGTGAGAAGGTAGAAGTGGAAATCTAACTACCCATCCAAGAATGAAACACATATAGGACTCTATGGACAATTTTTGAGTTGGTGAGTCCACATGAGCTAAGAAAAAAGTGAGATGTCTCCCAAGTGAGAATAAGACTAGTTTGTTCACACTAACACCCCCCTTAAGTGATACTTAGGGAGAAATATAAACATTAAAAATATGTGTCTTGATAACATGGCCTAATAAGGTACTCATATATAAATAAATAAATATCATAAGTGGAGAAAAGGAGAAAACCCAATGGGAAGAAAAATCCTCTCCAAATGAGAGAAACAAAAGGAAATAAACATCCTCAAAATATGTATCATGAAGATAGGAACTTAAAGATGAACTATTGAAGCATGTAAAAGTTGTAAACTCTACCAAAGATAAAGTGATGAGGTTTGTTGGTATCAATGAACCTGAAAATACTATATATGAACATAAGAGATATAAAAAATTGCATGAGTGACATCAAGTATGCTACTCAACTATGAATACACATATATGACATGGAGGAAAACACACTTTGTGAAGTTGAAGACATAAATATTACTGTGATCAAGGAGCATAAAAACAATACATTAGTGATCTAGAGTACATTGCTGAAAAATGTACATGGTGCTCTACACAAGTACCAAAATATCACAAATTATTACCAACTAAAAATAGAAGGTTTCTCCACTACTCTACTGAAACTAAGGAAGCATTCACATAACCATGTGATGACACACTCCTTAACTCTAAAAAATGAAAAATAAGGCCCCTGTGTTGTAGCAGCCAAGATCACTTACAAGATCAAACACACTTCCACAAATGAGAAATATGAGAAATGAGTGAATATAATAAGAAACATGTGACATGTACAAAATATCCTTGCATATAAAGGCAAGGATGAGGAGGTGACAATGTAGGAGTGAAACTCTAACACCCATCCAAAAATGAAGCACATGTAAGAATCTATGGAAAAGTGTTGAGAAACTTGGAAATACCCCATGAGGTGAGACAAAAAGTGAGATGTCTCCCAAGTTAACTTAAGAGTAGTGAGAGTAGGACTATCCTAGATAGCCTAAAACCTAACTAGATTATTAACAACTCTTTCCACACTAACAAGATTGAGAGGACTTTTCTTCAAAAATTAATAGTGATTTGGACCTTCTATTTCTAGATTAGAGTCATGTTCAACATGTTGGATCATAATTGTCTTAGTAGGTGAAATATTGGAAAATGTGGTGGACCAAAATATGGAATGGGATGATGCACCTACACTTTCCTTCCTAGTTTCATTAGGAAAAAGAGATCCCCTAGGGAAAGATTGACTTTCAACCCTTAGGTGAGTCAATCTTGGTGGAGATCTTGTTGTTTTCCTTGACTTAGGATGGGGTAAATCAGCCTGAAGTGTACTTTTGGGAGATGAATGAAAAATACTAAATGAATGCAATTAAGAAATGCAACACATGAACCCTCTAAATTAAATCTTAATATGATAGAATCCAGAAAGAAATTGCAGATATGAGAAGGGCTTGATTATATGCACCTATCACAAAAAGGTTGTGTTGAGTGTCCTCCTGGGACTCATTCGCCCAAGGGTGAATGGGTCTTAAAATTGATTTCATAGTCCTCTAGTCCTTGGTCTACACTTTGGATTCCTCCAGGTTTAATAGTCAGAAATTTAGAAATATATTTTGAAAGTGAGTTTTTGTGGCTTGCCGACAACTTTGACAACTTTTGCAATTTTTCTCTTTTGATAGATCTTCAATCCTTCTTCAACCTAAGATCTACAAAACACACAACAAACAATTTTTTTTGTTTTTGGTGAGCTACTTTGGTAATTAAACCTTGAATTGAAATGAAACATGAAATGAATGATGAATGAACAATTACTATGTTGCAACTCACCAAACCCTTGAAGGACTGAATCTTAGTAGATCTCTCCAAGGTCTTGATCTTGCATGAAATGGCTTGATTGGTGATGTGATCTTGATGCTTGAAATTTGATTCGAATGCTTGAAACCTACATCACAATGTTAGCTCCAAAAACATGCATGATGCTTAATAACTTTGACATGATGCTTGAGATCTTGAATGTTGCAACAAACGCTTGAGATATCTGCTCTTGAACACCTTTGACAATAATCTAAGCTCTTGTAAAACTTGAATTGATGCTCTCATGAATTTCCTAAGACCTTGCTTTTATAGACAATTTTCTAATTTCCTAAAAATTAAACATTACAAGCCAACATTTGAATTTGAATTTGGAATCATAAAAAGACCGCCAAAAACATATTTAAAATTTGAATTTAGTAGTTACTAAAGGGGACCCATTCGCCCAAGGGTGAATGGGTCCTAACCTAAATTGCTAGGACCTATTCATTTTAGGGTGCTAAAAATGATAATTGCATTAATTAAACACTGATTCCCCTTGGGTCAATGCAGGATCATGGGGGCCCAAACTAGGCCTCTAAGTGGCGATGAAAACTTAGAAAAACAGAGTTAGGAAACTTGACATAAAAATTTGAATAGTATATTAACATAATTTGAAAAATATGTAAGAACAAAAGTTGTAGAAAATTGAATGTAGTTTCTAGGCTACTAGTCCTTTTTTGGAAAAAAGTAAATCTATTTTGCAAAAAATTGAAATTTCAATATAGTGGTACTAAATTTTCAGGAAAAGGATAAGAAGCAGGTGTATGTCTGACCACCCTAAGTACAAGAAAAAAATATTTTTTTTTCTAAACCTTTCAATATATGTAGAGGACACATGCCCGGATGTGCCAGATTTTTTTTTGTAATTTTTTTCCATGTAAATAATTAGTTATGGTTTTTTTATTAGAACATTTCACAATTATTAAAACATGTGTGTCTGACCACCATAACCTGGTCAAAACTTTATGTTTTTTTTTTTTTTAATCCTATAGTATGCAAAGCATAGAATGTGACACATCTTGTAGGTTTGAAAAATGTTAAGTAGTTTAAAAGTTATAGAAGTTTTTCTATCAACCCATCAATCAAGACTTTAGTCATAATGTATGTAGAAAATCAATATAATTATTTATTAAATTTAAAATAGGGCACAACTTATATTGGTGGAAAGCTAACAATTTTTCTATAAACCCTTTTCATTTCATGAAATTTGGATTAAAATAGTCGTCAGCCACAAGGGCGAACTTCGAAAAACTAAGGAAATTTTGTAAACACATTTTTAAGTTGACTTTCCAGGTTTGGAAATCCCAAGCCAAAAACCAAGGAAAACCTGAGGGAAATCCCAAGGCTGCAAATTTTGTCAGACATAATGGATATATGTTTCAGTTTCAAAACAGATATCTGTTTTGAACCGTTTTGGAAAGTGGGAAAACTAAGGAATTTTTGTAAACACATTTTTTAGTTGACTTTCCAGGCTTGGAAATCCCAAGCCAAAAACCAAGGAAAATTTGAGGGAAATCCCAAGGCTGCAAATTTTTTCAGACATAATGGATATTTGTTTCAGTTTCAAAATGGATATATGTTTTGTTTTTCAAAAGAGATATTCGTTTTGGAAAGCGGGGACCCATTTTTTTGAAAAACAAAATGGATATTTGTTTGAAACATATATCCATTTTGAAAAACAAAATGGATATTCGTTTGAAACAGATATCCATTTTGAAAAACAAAACAGATATCCATTTGAAACAGATATCTGTTTTGAAGACCTAAAAAATCCTCTTTAGTAAAATGGGCATAACTTTTGTGTTCCTTATGAAAATTTTGACTTTTTATAAGCATTGGAAAGGTGATTGAGAGCTATACACAATGGAATAGGTGGTGTTTCTATATTATACACAAAAAATAATTATAATCATTTGAAATTTATATTTCAATTTTGAAACATCAAATGCTCACTACTTTTGCATGTAAAGTCTCCTTTTCATGATTTTTTTATAACACTCATCTCAAAATACTTGAAACATTAGAAAAAGTAATGAATATAAAATATTTATATTTTTGTAGTAAGGAGATGAAAAAATCTTCATAAATCATCATATCTCTTTGTCCCTTTCTCTACCTCTCTATATATCACTATGTCTCCGCTTAAGCTCTGGACCTATCCCTCCCTCCTCTCTTTGTCCCCCTTTATACCTATCTTTCTCACTCTCTCTCCTTGAGCTCTAGACCTATCTTTCTACCTCTCTCTCCATTCTTCCTTCCTTCCTTCTCTCTCTCTCTCTCCATCTCCCCTCTCCCTCTCTCTCTCTCTATCCCTCCCTTTAAAGTCTCTCTTCCTCTTAATTCTATCTCCCTCTTAGGTATCTCTCTCAAGTCTTTCTGACTCCCTCTCCCTCTTAGGTCTCTCTCTCTCTCAGGTCTCTCCCACTCCCTCTCTCTCAATATGTCACTCACACTCACACTCACATTCTCTCCCTCTCTCTCTCTCTTTCCCACTCTCTCTCTCCCTCTCTCCCTCTCAATTCTCTCAACTCTCTCTCTCTCTCTATCTATCTCTCTCTCTCCCACTTCCTCTCTTGCTCCTAGGTCCCTCCCACTCCCTCTCCCTCTCTCTCTCTCTCCCTCTCCCTCTCTCTCTCTCTCCCTCTCCATATCCTTTTCTCTCTCCCTCTCTCTCTCTCCCTCTCTTTGAAGTCTCTATCTCTCTCTTAGGTCTCTCTCACTCCCTCTTAGGTCTCTCCCACACTCTCTCTCACACACTCACACTCTCAAGTCTCTTTCTCTCACTCTCTCCCTCTCAAGTCTCTCTCCCTCTTCCTCTATCACTATCTCTCCCTCTCAAGTCTCTCTCTCTCTTAGGTCTCTCTCTCTCTCTCCCACTACCTCTCTCTCTCTCAAGTTTATCCTTCCCACCACAACTATTTCTCTTTGTCTTTGTCTCATTTTTATCCTTTTCCCACCACAACTAGATCTCTCTCTCTCTCCCTCCCTCTATTTCTCTCTTCCTCTCTCCCTCTCAAGTCTCTCCCTCCCTCCCTCCCTCTCTCTCTCCCTCTCCATCTCCCTCTCACTTTCCATCTCCCTCATCCCCTCTCTCTCCCTCCCTTTGAAGTCTCTCTCCCTCTTAAGTCTCTCTCTCACTCACTTTCCACCCCCTCTCAGGTCTCTCTCTCCCACTCCCACTCCCTCTCTCTCTCTCAATTGTCTCCTTCCCCAATCTCTAGGAACTATTAGATAACTCCTCTCTCTCTCTCTCTCTCTCTCTCTCTCTCTCTCTCTCCCTCTCTCGCTTCTCTCTCTCCCCCTCACTTATCTCTCTCTCCTCTCAAGTATCTATCCCTCTCTCTCTCTCTCTCTCTCTCTCTCTCTCTCTCTCTCTCTCTCTCTCTCTCTCTCTCTCTCTTCTCCCCTCTCTCTCCCCCTCTCCTCTCAATTATCTCTCTCTCCCTCCTCAATTCATTCATCCTCTACCTCCCTCTATCTCTATCCTCCTCTTAAGTCTCTCTCTCTCTCTCTCTCTCACTTTCACTCTCTCTCTCACACACACTTTCCATTTCCTCTTAGGTCCCTCTCAAGTCTTCTTCCTCTCCTCTCCCTCCCCCCTCTCTCTCTTCTCCCTCTCAAGTCTCTCTCTCTTCAAGTCTCTCTCTTTCCTTTAGGTCCTTCCTTCCTACCTCTCTCTCTTCTTCCCTCCTCTTTCCTTCCACTCTCACTCTTCCATCTCCCTTCCTGCTCTCCTCACAAGTCTCCTCTAATCACTCTCTCTCATTCACTCACTCTCACTTTCCACCTCCTTCAGTTCTCTCTCCCATTGCCCCTCTCTCTGAGGTCTCCTTCCCACCCTAACTAGATAACTCTTTTCTTCCCTCCTCTCTCCATCTCTCCTCCCTCCATAACTTCCTCCTCAAGTATCTTCCTCCTCTTCCTCCATTCTCCTCTGTCTCTCTTTTCTCCTCCCTCTTATCTTCTCTCATCCTCCATCAGAAGTATTTGAGATGGGGAGAGAGAGGGAGGACTTGAGCAGAGAGAGGGAAGGAGAGAGAGGGAGAGAGGGAGAGAGACCAGATGAGAGAGAGCTGACAGAGAGACTCTGAGAGAGAGAGAGAGAGAGAGAGAGAGATGGAGAGGGAGTGGTGGGGACAAGAGAGAGAGACTTGAGAGGGAGAGGGAGAGATAGAGGGGGGATAGAGAGACTTAAGAGGGAGAGAGTGAGATGGAGGGAGGGAGAGGGAGATATAATGAGAGGGAGAGAGGGATAGAGAGTGGGAGATAGAGACCTGAGAGGGAGAGAGTGTGAGTGTGAGTGAGAGATTGAGAGAGAGAGAGGGAGTGGGAGAGACTTGAGAGAGAGACCTAAGAGGAAGAGAGATAGTGGGAGAGACTTAAGAGAGAGACCTAAGAGGGAGAGAGAGACTTAAGAAGAAGAGATACATCAAAGGGAGGGAGGGAGGGAGAGAGAGGGAGAGAGAGAGGGAGAGGGAGAGAGAGGGAGAGGGAGTGGGAGGGACCTGAGAGAGAGGGAGTGGGAGAGATAGAGAGAGAGAAGGAAGGATGGAGAGAGAGGTAGAGAGATAGTTCTAGAGCTCAAGGAGAGAGAGTGAGAAAGATAGGTGTAAAGAGGGAAAAAGAGAGAAGAAATGAGGGAGGGATAGGTCTAGAGCTTAAGGGGAGACATAGTGATATATAGAGAGGTAGAGAAAGGGACAAAGAGATATGATGATTTATGAAGATTTGTTCATCTTCTTACTACAAAAAACATAAATATTTTATTATTCATTACTTTTTATGATGTTTCAAGTATTTTGAGATGAGTGTTACAAAAAAATAATGAAAAGGAGACTTTGAATGTGAAAGTAGTGAGCATTTGATGTTTCAAAAATGAAATATGAAGTTCAAATAATTAGAATTATTTTTTTGTATACAATATAAGACCACCTAGTCCATTGCATAGAGCTCTCAATCACCTTTCCAATGCCTATAAAAAGTTGAAATTTCGATGAGAAACACAAATGTTATGCCCATTTTACTAAAGTGTGTCTTTTGGGCTTTTCAAAATGGAAATGGATATCTGTTTTGTTTCATCCATTTTGTTTGCATAAATTGATGAAAATTAATTTCGGGAAATGAATATCCATTTATAATGAATATCTATTTCGGTTTGGTATTACCAAAACGGTTGTACCCAACCCATACAAAAAGTCAACATTGTTTTTTGTGATTTTGGCGAGTTAAAAATGCATTTTTTCCTCATTGCCACTTTTTGGATCCCCATGATCTTATACATGCCCCCTTTTGGAAATTGCAATTAATTAGGCTTGTAGATGCAAAATTGGTCCAATTAGAGGCTTAATTAAGTCCAATTTAAGTTAAAGGACCTAAACATAGTGTGAAAGGTAAAGGAGTACATTTTTCAACACTACAATAGGAAATTTTCACTTTGGATCCATATCTTATTGTTAAAAATATGTGGGTTTCTAGTCAAGGGTTACTAACCTCTAAATTTTAATGTGAAGTCTTAGGATCAACATAGCTTGAAAAAATGGATAGTATTTAAAATATTACAATATATTAGAGTATGGTTATTTTAGGAAAATCATAAATAGTAAGAATGAGGTTTCTAATGACCCGTATAGTATTGAAATTTTTTACCATCTAAATAGATGGCCATAAGTTCATATACTAGATTAAAAGCATTAGCTACACTTTTAGGCATAATAAAGGTTCTAGATCATCAATATATCATACAATTATATATAAAATTCCTTCCAGTGGTTCAAGTAAGGTACAATAGGGAAGTTTTAAGATAACATAGGTCATGTTCAATTACTTTTAGAATTGTAGGCTGCTTTTCTTGCAATATTTTCTTTTGAGGGACTGCTACTATTATTTCTTTGAGAGGCAATTAAAAGGTGTGTAGTGCCTTGAATATTGTGACATAAAACTGCTGATGAGTTAATATTCAACCAATGGTAAAAATTTTTCTATATTTGTTTTGACCCCTTGTTCTCTCAATGCTCTCTTGTTTTCTCAAGTCAAGTAATTATATTGAACCATTAGTTTTCCTAATGGGTTTCTACTTCATTATTACAAAAAACTTAATTTTCATACCATGTAACAAGGGTTTCTTTAGGTGTATGCACTGATAGTTGTTACCTTGATATGAATAGTTCAAGCGAGAATCCTTGAACCTATATGCTCAAGGACACATGTTTTCTTTCTTTTACTATAGCTTTTTGAGGCTTATCCCTTGCGTAGTAAATTGGAATATGATAATCAACACATGGATAGAACCACATACCCTCACCATCAGTGAAATTAATTTGAGCTAGAAAATAATCTCTTGTGGGATTAAGTGGTGGTTTTTTGCAAAGGTTGCTATATTGGAACTATCTAGGACCTAGGTTCTTAGCAAACTTGATACTAACTTTGTTGGCTTTGGTATTGGGAGAGAGGCCTACAACCTTCACTAATTTTATAGGGCCTAAGAGGGAACAAAAAATATCTTTTTAGGATATTTAACTCATCAATAATGGTTCTAAGAAGGATATTCATTTCATCTCTCTTTAGAAATTTTGGACATAACTTGAATGGATTTAGGAATAGGGGCTAGAGTGTCTTGAGGAATTTTATTAGGAGGGAAATACATATTGATAAATATATAAATTGTGCATACAAGAGATAATTTACATTCTTGGATCAAATTATTTTATTTCCTTACAACTATACTATAGGCTATTCACAAGTCATAACCACCCATATATTTAATCATTACTCAAATGTTAGCATTGAATGAATTTAAGTAGTAGAAGAATACCAATTATGAAGGAGGCCTCATATGGTCAAGGGGAATTATATTCTATTTTTTGTGAATAATATTCTACACATTAAAGATAGTCTCCATTAGAGCTCTCTAAAATGTAGTAAACTATTGTAGCTTGGAGAGATTAACTCCCTTTTCTCTATTAGTTTATACAATTATCACCAAAACCATCCTATGATATTATAAAAAAATTGGGGATAAATTAATATAACAATATAATTATTTTCCCTTGAAAGATGATACTAACAACCATACTACCACATCCTCTTGTGTTGCCTTATGGCATGCACATAATTTGGCAATATTATATAAATATTCAAAAAGATTTATAATATTATTCCAAGTGTAAGATGGATGGGAATTTAGGTTAGATAGATGGAAAGAATTCCAAATAGATGGAATATCTAAAATACCACCATTATTTTATGGTTAAAGGGTTGGTAATCTAGTTGGGCCATAGTTGCAAGATTTTATTGGGTTATGGGTGTGCTAAAGAATTTGAACTAGGGTATCCTTAGGCTAGTTTTGACTTGCTATTTTTTTAAAGTTAAAGAAATTGAAATAATTTGGGGTTGAGGGCATAAATTAAACTTAATATCTATAAATACTCTAAAAAATATTGAGGTACCGTTTTCTTGCATGTAGAGTCACTAGGTGGTTACAATAAAATTTTAATTTCAAAAGGTAGGTAAATGAGATCTCACAAAAAATCCTATTCAATGTGAGACTCAAAGTCCTATTGGGAATGATAGAATTTTTTTATGTTATAAATATCTATTTAGGATAAATATGCCACACATGACCACTAGATATGTAAATCCTCATAGATGTGGGATAAATCTATGAATCAATCTATAAGATTGCAAGGCTAGATCCCTATATTTTCTAGTTAAGCCTAAAAGGAATAAAGGTGTACATAAATTCTTCCTATTTATTGATATTAGAGGATATGATTATGTTAATTTTATATGTTAACAATTATAGAGGAGAAAAAATAGTATGAAATATATAAAAAATCCTACAATAACACAAGTGTACATGGGGAAAAACCCTTTTGGGAGGAAAAAAACCATAATACAAAGTAGCCCAATGCATTATTTAATAAAATAAACATAATTACAATACAATAGTAGAGAAACCCTTTATAATATTATCACCAAATATAGATCTAGAGTACTTATATAAAGTATAGTACCTACCAAATCATTACCTAAACCTCCAATTTAAGAATAATTTACATAGGAAAAGTAGTGCATGAAATCGTAAAATGGTAATTACAAAAAAATACCTAAAACCACCGAAAAAAGTGGTGCCTAAATACCTAGTTAGAAAAATAATACCCAAATCTTAAGATGAGTTCATAGGTTAAAAATAACACATTCCTTCCACCTATCATAAGTGTGCCATTATCCACTCTCCAAATATATAATTTTATTTTGTATTTCATTATATCAATTAAAGCATTTCATATTATGTTTTGTAACACACATCATAAGTTGAGAAATAAGTGTAACTTCCTCTTACAACTATTTTCTATGTATGATATCATGTTTCTACATTTTCAATATAGGAGGTCCAAATTTCATAAACCATAACTTTTGATGTAAGAAGTATTTGGGGCCCTTTTTTTAATTTTAGAGATTAAAAATATTTACATAAAATACATAATTAAAATCACTAACAAACAACTTGGAAAATTTATTTTCCCAAAAATAAAGTCTATACCCCAAAAAATAAGTTTATGGTTCATAGTCTTAAAAATACATTCTCTAAATACTTGGCATTAGAAGAAATGTTGAGAAACCTTTCCTAAA
The DNA here is from genome assembly GCA_007258455.2 of Sequoia sempervirens. NCBI lineage: Eukaryota > Viridiplantae > Streptophyta > Pinopsida > Cupressales > Cupressaceae > Sequoia > Sequoia sempervirens. The sequence continues at coordinate 19,052 of VDFB02259062.1, forward strand.
ATTATCCCATTTTTTAACTACTTGCAAGAGAAAAGGGAGTACCAAAACATTTGAATTAATTTGTAGGGGATGAGAGGTCCATGAATCATAACACCATTTGAATTGATGTGTGCTCACTAGCTTTATTAATTCATCTACATCTTTCAAAGTATCAAATTTCTCTAGCATCATCCTCCCATCCTCTACCATGTCACAAAAAAATAGTAGTAAAAATCATTATGCTTTTACTTTCATGAAATGTCAAGTTATTTGCCAAACATATGGCACTCTGACTATTAAATAAATCTATAATAGCTCTTGGACTAAGACCCACATTTAAACATAAATACTTAAGACAAATAAATTCATTATCACAATAAGTAGTTTCTAGGTACTCTACTTATATATTGGGAAAATTAAACATACCCAATGCTTTCTCATCTAGTTGATACCACCACTAAACAAAGTGAAAACATATCCAATTGTGGAGCTCCTATTGCCAACATCCCTAACCTAATCAAAATCCACAAACCCACAAATATTTGTTGAGTGTTCATCCCTTGTAAATATACCATGAAAAAAACAAAGTACTTAAAGGTACCCTATAAAAACCTAAAGATCCTCTTCACTACATCCTAATGTACTATTCCAGTATTAACCATGAAATAGCTAAGGAATCCCATTTATTGGGAAATATATGGTCTTTTATAAACCATAACATACATTATGCTCCCAATAATGCTAGAACAAAGTATATTATCTATATCATTCATTGTAATAGGAGAAGTTGGATGGTTCCCAACTTATAACTTATTCCCCAATAAAATAATAATTCACAAAGGTCTAAAAGTTGGCATGCTTGGGAGTACTTTCTATGACATAAGTCCAAGGTTTTTGAGAAATTTATGTACTTGATTTTTTTTATATAAATAGTTATGAAAAACCACCAAGGCTTTGAATGCAAAAATAATAGTGGTGAGTATTCCAACCATCATTTTGAGTAGTTTTGAACTTCAAAGAGGATTTATTTGTAGCACATAATTCTATATGATACTTAGATAACTATGTAGTAGAATGAAAGAAAATGAACTAGAATGAAATGGAAATTATATAGTAAACTCCAAATATATTGTACCTTAGTACTAGGCAAAGACCATAGATTATTATTGCTATATCCAAAACCACATTTGTCATCAATTATTGAAGGAAGTCAACCCATTTGAAGCTTAAGTGGTTGAAATCCAATAGTTAATAATGTTAGAGTTTCATGTTCTTCTACATGAGCCAACATTCCAACAAATAAGTGTGAAGACATAGATCTATAGAGTAGTCCTTGCATATGTGTAGGTTATTAAAATGGTGTTAAATATTATTAGCTACTCAACTCTACTTCATCTGAGTTTTTTATTAGAATGAGTATTTTATTTAAGGAGTTCTTTTTGAGTTTCACTCTTTCCACTTCTCAATATCATCCTTCTGCATTTTCATTTTAGCCACATGGGCTCAATGATAGTTCTTTTAGGGATTCATATCCACTTAGGAATTTAGCCATGTGGGCTCAATGATAGTTCTTTTAGGGATTCATATCCACTTAGAAAAATTCCTAAGAATGAGGAGTCTTCTTCCTCAACTTTATATACTATAGTGATAATGAGGATTCACCTTGTTCCTCTTGTAGTCATCATTTAGAGGTTGATGAATCTCATCTTTGTTTCATTACTTTAGGTTCACTTTGAACTTCACTATAGGATATAAATGACTAGGTTTGGGATCCATTACAAACCAAGCAAAAATATTTTATGAGGCCCATCCTTTCCTAGAAAAAAATATTTTTGTACTTAATACAAGTTCTTTCAAAATTGCTACTCATCAGTTTCCGCATTATGTTAATTAATATTCTTTTAATTTATTATTATGATTAGATTATATTATATTCTTGGTGATTGTATTATAATTAGGTTAAAAAAATTATAATATTATTATGATGATTTGATTTTGATCTAGGTGGATACTTGTCGTAAAAAATTGAAGTGTTCCACATGCTCCATATTTCATCAGCATGTCAAAGATCTCGTCAAGAGCTTTCTAATGCATTTTGAACGGACCAAATATGAGTTTGTACGTGAAAGTTATGGTCGGTCAAAGTTGAGGGTTGACCATGATGATGTGGTGGGAATGATGACGTGGCAAGAATGATGACATGGAAAAAAAGATGACATGACTGTTTAAAATATAATTTAAAAGCTAAATTCCCTTATATTTAAATTATTAAACCTTTTAAGTTTTAAAAGCCCATACTGCGAGATTTTTAAGGGGATTTATAAAGATTCTTTAAGATTTTCAAGGATCTTAAAATATTTTTAGAGAATTTTACAAGATTTTAAGGGATTTAAATGAGATTTTAAAGGGGTTTAAAATATCAAAAAGATTTTCATAAAAGATATTTTAAAACTAAAATTAAAGTTGACCTCCAAGCTTAAAACAAACTTAATCCTTATGATTTTTATAGCCCGAAATTATGAGGGCCATGAATATATAGGAGACAGTTTGGTTTTATTATAGTTGTTAAAACTAATATTAAAACTAATTGACCTCTAAATAGTTTTCCTATGGGGAAAGACAAAAATAAATAAACAATATGGAACCCGAATGGAAGAATTTGTTTTCTTAAGGGGGTAATGGTTGAGATTATTGTTTTGTTTGTAAAAATAAGGGAAATTTATTGTAAGGGGGTTATTTTATTAAATATGGTGGTTTAACCCCATATGGGAAAATTATGTATAAAAAGGGGGGAATTTAGGACTTGGGATAACCAAGTGGTGACTTAGAGTTGGTGATTTTTGGAGAGAATTTTCTTGGAGAGTTTATGTGTTCAACTCTATGCTTCAGAGAAGTGTTATTCTGCCGCACTTGAAGGAGAGGAACTTTGTAACTCTTGGAAACTAGGAGATTCAACATTGTTTAGTTGAAGCCTTGTAATCTTTATTGGAGCATAATCAAGGATCGATCACTCTGTTGGAGAGGGACCTAGAGATGTAGCCATATTGGTGAACTCTGTTATCAACTTGTGTTTTGTCTTCTCTCTTCTATCTCTCTTATATTTTGTTCATCACTTTATTATTGCTTTGATTATTTAAGCATTTTAAATTACGTAATTAAATTTTCAAGACCTTAAATTTAATTGTTGTGAAAGTTATTATTCACATGCAACGGTCCTAGATCCTAACATCATATCAAGTGGTATCAGAGCTTTGTTGTGACTAGTGTTTGTAGAGGCGAATGATAACATGATCCAGGAAACAATGAGGTGAAGGCATGCTTGTAGAATACAATCCTAAGATTGGTAAACAAAGAACTTTGCCAAGGATGGAAGGATCGGAAGCTAGAAAAAGTTTAGAGCTTAATGAGAAGATTTTTCAAAAATCTTTTCTCAAAATGGAGGAAATGGTAGAAGTTCTATTTCAAGAAAGGCGAGAAAAGATGGAAAGGAAGAAGTGTGAAAAAGGAGATTCGTCGAAGCAAGAAAAGCATGTGGATCAGAAGGAAAAAGGGAAAAGACCAATAGGTGGTGATAAGCCTCCAAAAATTCCTTCTTCTCCATCTTCTCCTTCTTCTCTGTCTTCTCCTTCTTCTACTAATTCTACTTCTGCTAGTCCTTTCAAGGTTGCACATAAGCCTAAACTTAAATTGGATGTAAAATTTGATCTACCTAAGTATTGTGGGGAATTAGATGCTGAGAAATTAGATGATTGGGTTCAACAAGTAGAAGTGTACTATAGAGTTCAAAATATCTTTGATAATGCTTCTAGGATCCAGTTAGCTACTCTTCGACTTGGAGGAACAACTCTCACCTGGTGGGAGAGTAGAACTCGGGAAAAAATTTCACTACATGGTAGAGTCAATTTAACTTGGGTAGAATTTGTTAATGCTCTTAAGAAGCAATCTTATCCCCTAGGCCACATGCATCAGTTAATGAAGGATTGGAAAATGTTTAGGCAAGGGAAAGGTTAAACTGTCTAAGAGTACACCCATGAATTCAAGAAAAGGGCTATTGCATTGAATGTTCCATTGTACACCTAGGATACCTTGCTTAAGTACATAGGTGGTCTTCACTCTTATCTAAGACTTTCTATTTTGGTTTTGAATCCTTGTAATATGAATGAAGTATGTGTTCAAGCCACACACTTGGAGTCAAGAGGTAAGACTACTTTCATTGATAATTCTGACAAGAAGCCATCTAATTCTGAAGGTAAATATGAAGATATAGGAAAGGGGAAGAAGATAACTACCATTAAGAAGGATGATAAGCTCTCAATGTCTCATTGTGACAGGAAAGGTCATGATGATCACTACTGGCAGTTGCATCCTAAATTGAAGCTAAAATGGGCTCGTAAACATAAAGGTAAGGAGTCCACAAATGTTGTTATGGATCTTGGTTCAGAGTCTGAAGATGAAACTAAGATAACAAAAATGGGATTGAAAGGTAAGGATTCTAATGTTTCTATGCTAGTTGTAATTCTACTTCTCAAGTTTATGATTTCCCTGAAGATAAGAAAAGAAATGAGCTTTTTCACATAAGGGTTGTTGCTAAACATACTAAAATTGACACACTCATAGATAGTGGATCTCAAGTTAACTTAATTTCTAAAGATGCTGTAAGGAACTTGGAATTGAAAAATACACAACATAAGAAACCTTATCCACTAGGTTGGGTTTGCGAAAATAATGAATTGCAAGTAACAAGGTAGTGCATTTTGAGATTTGCAATCACAAGTAAGTTTGTTGATGAGGTACAGTTTGATGTGGTTCCACTAGATATCTATGGGATAGTGTTGGGTAGCCCTTATTTATATGATCAGAAGGCTATTTTCTAAAAGGAATTTAATCATTATCACTTGTTTAAATATGGTATCAGGTATATTGTACATTCTCACAAAATCAAGACTGATAGATCTTTTGCACATACAAGGAGTTGAAAAGGGTGATTAATGCAAGTAAAGATTTGTCTATTATGTTTATTAATTTAGGTGGTTCTAGACATGAACTTGAGGTAATTAGGGCTAATCAAATGTTGCAAGATACACCAACAATATAACATGAGGAAATGTGAATGAAAGCATTAATGATCCAAGTTTGCAACTTTTGATTGGGAATTTGGAGATTCCTTTGGGTAAAAATGTTCCTATTGTGAAAGATAGACATGTTGATTCATTCTCTTTCGTATCTGCATTGTTATTTGTCTTGATATTAGTCAATGTTTATTGGTTAATGGCTATAACAGTTTATATAGATGCTTATGGAAGTGATAGAATGATGTATGTGTTTAACAATATTGTTGCAGTCTTGATTTTGGTGTTGAGCTAGGTGTATAGATGGACAGGTGATATAGGACAAGTGGGGAGGCCATGCCCTCACTTAAATTCTAAATAAAAGTAACTTTTGGAGGTCCAAAAGCTCTCTAGTGGGGAGGACTGATCTAGGTGGATACTTGTGAAAAATTGAAGTGTTCCACATGCTCCATATTTCATCACCATGTCGAAGATCTTGTCAAGAGATTTTTGACGCATTTTGAATGGACCAAATCCGAGTTCGTACGTGAAAGTTATGGTTGGTCAAAGTTGAGGGTTGACCATGATGATGTGGCAGGAATGATGATGTGGCAAGAATGATGACGTGGAAAAAAAGATGACATGACTATTTAAAATAGAATTTAAAAGTTGAATTCCCTTATATTTAAATTATTAAACCTTTTAAGTTTTAAAAGCCCATACTACAAGATTTTTAAGGGGATTTATAAAGATTTTAAAGATTCTTTAAGATTTTCAAGGATCTTAAAATATTTTTAGAGGATTTAAAAAGATTTTAAGGGATTTAAATGAGATTTTTAAGGGGCTTAAAATATCAAAAAGATTCTCATAAAAGATATTTTAAAACTAAAATTAAAGTTAACCTCCAAACTTAAAACAAATTTAATCCTTATAATTTTTGTAGCCTGAAATTATGAGGGCCATGAATATATGAGAGACAGTTTGGTTTTATTATAGTTGTTAAAACTAATATTAAAAATAATTGACCTCTAAATGGCTTTCCTATGGGAAAAGACAAAAATAAATAAACAATATGGAACCCGAATGGAAGAATTTGTTTTTTTAAGGGGGTAATGGTTGGGATTATTGTTTTGTTTGTAAAAATAAGGGAAATTTGTTGTAAGGGGGTTATTTTATTAAATATGGTGGTTTAACCCCATATGGGAAAATAATGTATAAAAAGGGGGGAATTTAGGACTTGGGATAACCAAGTGGTGACTTAGAGGTGGTGATTTTTGGAGAGAATTTTCATGGAGAGTTTATGTGTTCAACTCTGTGCTTCAAAGAAGTGTTATTCTGCTGCACTTGAAGGAGAGGAACTTTGTAACTCTTGTAAACCAGGAGATTTGACACTGTTCAGTTGAAGCCTTGTAATCTTTATTGGAGCATAATCAAGGATTGGCCACTCTATTGGAGAGGGACTTGGAGACGTAGCCATATTGGAGAACTTTGTTATCAACTTGTGTTTTGTCTTCTCTCTTTTATCTCTCTTATATTATGTTCATCACTTTATTATTGCTTTGATTATTTAAGCATTTTAAATTACACAATTACATTTTCAAGACCTTCAATTTAATGGCTATGAAAGTTATTATTCACATGCAACAGTCCTAGATCCTAACATCAGATCAGATTTATTCATATTATTTGGTTATGTGTGTTCAATATAGAGCTATGTTTATTATACCGAATGGATTTAATTTATGATATGATGGAAAATAGAAATAAATTATATAAAATACTAATGTTATGAGGGAATTATATATGTTTGTGACTATCATAATTAGATTTAAATTATTATAATGATTATTTTTTACATTGAGATAATTATGTTGATTATTACTTTAGCTATTTTATGTGATATATTTATGTTTGTTGCAAGTATGAGGGTGATTTACATGACCAATGGAAATTTATGGAGGTTCTTGATGCATGAGCATCATTCTTTACTCGATGAAAATTTGATTTACCTTTAGTTTTATTTGGTGTTTTGATTTGTTCAAAATTTGGGTGTGAATTAACCATTTTGGTGTCAAGCATTTTGGGCGTAGGAACCTATAGTTACTAGCGCAAGTAATGAAAGTTAAAAAATTTAGTTTGAAAATACTTACAAATTTTTGTTGATAATTCATTTTACCAGGAGGAAGGAAGGGCATTGTGGAAGGAAATGGGAAGAGAGAGTGAAGACCAAAAATAGGTGAGGTTGAATAGAGGAGGTAGACCGAGAAAGAAGCACATAGGATGATTGATTAAGTTGTAGAGATGATCATATGGGAGAAAATAAAGATGGAATTTGATGCCAAGAGAGAGATCGAGCCTTTGAAGAAGGCAATTAGTAGACAGTTGGAGGAGGGGAAAAATGACTATATAGAAGGAAAAGTCAGTGGAAAGAAAGGCAACTGGTTTTGTTTTGTTTTCTTTGTGTAAAGGTTGAAAAATGATTTGATTGCTTATCCCATCATGCCTTTGTATTTTGATTACAAAATTTGAAATGTTTCATTCTTGTTTACCATCCTACAACTTGGCTATGTGGATTATTTGCTACGAGTGATGTGTGGAGTCGATGGATTCTGACCTATCCAATAAAAATAATGAGAAATGCATCCATTTGAGTTGCTCACAACTTTATTTGGAATGATAGTTGAATTATATAGCTTATGTTGTTGGTGAGCATAGTTTGATTTCCATCATGGTGAATTGGTGTGATTGCACAATCTTGTTGACTTTCATTTTGATTCCCCATCAATCCAAGTGTTTCTCATTGTTTTCTATTGAATTTCTTTCCATTTGTGACTAGCTATCATCAATTTGGTATCAGAGTGAGAAAGATCTAGGAGAGCCTAAAAGGTTTGTGAAGAGGAATATGGTTACACTTTTAGGAATTTCACAAGTATGTGTGTTAAATTTTGACAAGTTAATAAGAACCTAGGTACCAAAAGAATGGGTAGAGGAAAAAGAGAGAAGCCCTAGGAGAGGTATCATGAAGTGGAAAGAAATAAAAGATCACAACAATATATAAAGTAAAGATTTCAGAAAGAAAGCGAAATCGCCGGTCGTCGGATCATCATCAAGGATAAAGATATTAAAGATAAATCGTTAAAAATATGGTTATTTCCATTAAATCGATTAAGAAATAAATGGATTCTTATGAAAGAAGAAGAAACAGCAATCACGTAATTTGACATCAGATGGGGATCTAAGAAATAAAAATGAAAGAAAATGGAAAAAGGAAAATGATGGATCAGGATCACAAAAAAGAGGAAACGGAAAGAAATAGATGATAAATAAAATCAAAAATATTGGTCGTCGAATATCCGTCAGTCACTAAAGAGATATGCGCACATCACAAAGTAAATCGTCGTAAGTTCATGGTTAAATGTGAATTATGAATATTAAAATTGAAGGTTAAAGGATCGTCGAAGTCGGTTGGAGAAAAAGAAAAACAAACAAAAATAGGTTGAATACATGATCATTGTTCCAGAATGATGTTGGAAGACGCAAAAGAAGAGAATGAAGGTGATTTATGGATGAAGATCTCATGTGTAGGAGAACATGCATCTTTTTGTCCACTAGGGAGTCTGATGCAAGAGCATCATTCTTTACTTAATGAAAATTTGATTTTCCTTCAATTTTATTTGGTGTTTTGATTTGTTTGAACAAATTTTGGGTGTGAATTAATCATTTTGGGGTCAAGCATTTTGGGCATGGGAGCCTTTTGTTACTGGCACAGGTAATGTAATTTAAAAATTTCAATTTGAAAATAGTTACAAATTTTTGTTGATAATTCAATTTACTAGGAGGAAGAAAGGGCATCGTGGAAGGCAATGTGAAGAGAGAGTGAAGGTCAAAAATAGGCAAGGTCGAATAGAGGAGGTAGATGGAGAAAGAAGCATAGAGGATGACTAATTAAGTTGTAGAGATGATCATATGGGAGGAAATAAAGATGGAAGTCGATGCTAGGAGAGAGATCAAGTCTTTGAAGAAGGTAGTTGGTAGATGTTTGGAGGAGGGGGGAAATGACTATATAGAAGGAATAGTCAATGGAAAGAAATGCAACCAATTTTGTTGAGTTTTCTTTGTGTAAAGGCTGAAAAAAAATTGATTGCTTGTCCCATCATGCCTTTGTATTGTGACTGCAAAATTTGAAATGTTTCATTGTTGTTCTACCATTGTGTAACTTGGAAGTGTGGATTATATGCTACAAGTGATGTGTGGACTCGATGGATTCTAATCTATCCAATTAAAGCAATGAGAACAATGAGAAATGCATCCATTTGAGTTTCTCATAACTTTATTTGGAATGATAGTTGAATTCCGTAGCTTATGTTGTTGGTGAACATTGTTTGATTTCCATCGTGGTGAATTGGTTGTTATTTCTCAATCTTGCTAACTTTCATTGTGATTCCCCATCAATCCAAGTGTTTCCTATTGTTTGTTGTTGAATTTTTTTCCATTTGTGACTAGCTATCATCAATTTTGTATCAGAGCGAGAAAGATTTGGGAGAGCCTAAAAGGTTTGGGAAGTGGAATGTAGTTATGCTCATAGGAATTTAACAAGTATGTGTGTTAAAGTTTGATAGGTTAATAAGAACCTAGGTACCAAAAGACCATGTAGAGGAAAAAGAGAGAAGCCCTAGGTGAGGTGTCACAAAGTGAAAAAGAGAATTTAAAATATGCAACAACATATCATAAAAGAATCTCGGCATCAGCATCATCAGCATCTCTTCGTCGATCGGATCCATCGGTCAAAAATTAAACTAAAATGGTCAAAAGCTCTCCATCGTCATCGCCGTCATCACTTCGCGGTATCCGTTCTCGGCATCAATGAATAACCATCAGTCAGCATCGGCGTCAATGGTCAGGATCACAAAAGCTCGTAAATAATCAGTCATAATCTTTCACACCTAAATACTAGGAGAAGTTGGAGGAGCGCACATGTGAGGTAAACAATAAGCAACTTGTTTTTGGTGTTTTAGTAATAATCCTTCTGAATCTTTGAAATAAATTGTTGAAGGGAAGAGTTTAAAAGTGGAAGATGGAAAGGATGTGGACAATGATATATATGAACGAGAGATGGAGTTTTGGAGGCTTGTAGATGAAAAGAATGTAAGAAGGAAAAGATAAAAATAGAAAAAGAAAAACAAATGAAAATAGGTTGAACACATTACCATTTTTCCAAAATGATGTTGGAAGACACGAAAGAAGAGAATGAAGGTGATTTATGGCTGGAGATCTCATGTGCAGGAGCACATGCATCTTTTTGTCCTTAAGGAGTCTGATGTAAGAGCATCATTCTTTACTCAATAAAATTTTGATTTTCCTTTAGTTTTATTTGGTGTTTTGATTTGTTTGAAATTTGGGTGTGAATTAACTATTTTGGGGTCAAGCATTTTGGGCGTAGGAACCTTTTGTTACTGGCATAGGTAATGGAAGTTAAAAAATTTAGTTTGAAAATAGTTACAAATTTCCATTGATAATTCTATTTACTAGGAGGAAGAAAAGGCATCATGGAAGGTAGTGGGAAGAAAGAGTGAAGGCCAAAAATAGGTGAGGCTGAATAGAGGAGGTAGATCAAGAAAGAAGCACAAAGGATGATCGATTAAGTTGCAAAGATGATCTTATGGGAGGAAATAAAGATGAAATAGATGTCAGGAGAGAGATTGAGCCTTTGTAGAAGATCGTTGGTAGATGGTTGGAGGAGGGAAAAAATGACTATATGGAAGGAAAAATTAGTGGAAAGAAAGGTGGCCAGTTTTGTTGAGTTCTTTTTGTGTAAAGGTTGTAAAGGGTAAAAACCGATTTGATTGCTTATCCCATAGTTCCTTTGTATTGTGACTACAAAATTTGAAATGTTTCATTTTCGTTCTTCCATCATGTGACTTGGTTGTGTGGATTATTTTCTACAAGTGATGTGTAGAGTCGATGGATTTTGATTTGTCCAATAAAAATAATGAAAACAATGAGAAATGTATCCATTTAAGTTGCTCATAACTTTATTTGGAATGGTAGTTGAATTCTGTAGCTTATGTTGTTGGTGAACATTGTTTGATTTCCATCATGGTGAATTGGCTGTGATTGCACAATCTTGTTGAATGCCATTTTGAGGTCATTTAATATATTCTTTTATTAATTAACTGATACAAATTCGGTTTTGTGAATACCTATGGGATGGGTTCATGCTGGAACATATTTATTCGGATTTAGGAAAGATTTTATCCTCCCAATACCCTTTCAAGAAATTTTATGAGGTTCAACTTAAATATAAAGCATGCTTGATTTTTTTTCAATTGAAATATTTTCCCTAGGTTCATGCATCTATTATGGTAACTTTTATTTATACCCCTCTTGAAGTGTTTTTGGGGTGGGTTGTTATTTTATTTTATTTTCTTATTTTTTTGTGAGAAGAGGGTCTCTTTGGGAGAGTTTTGGAGCTTGGGGGAGGGAGCCCTAGAGAGGATACCTTGAATGATTCTTCAACAAGGAGCTATCATTAGATCCTTTTGAAGCTATTAGAAGTAGTATCTATACCATCTTGTATATTAGATAAATTAAATATCATTTTTGTCATAAATGTTTATGTGTTGGCCATTTTTATGTATTTTTCCTTATTGTGTTTTAGGTTTTTGGTTTGTATATGTTTTTTGGAAAGGGTTTCTATGTTAAGTAAGGATATTCAATTTCTTTGGCTAAGAGCCACCTATGTTGTAGTTAATATGTGTGGAATCTACTTTGGAGAAATCATGCAAATTCCTTGTGAATAAATTATTGTATTGAGTTCTTATGTATTTTATGTGATATTAGGTTGGTAGTGTGTGTAGGATCTATTGGGGTTATGGTTATGATAGGATATTGGTTGGTATTGTGGATGATGTTGTTTTGATAGTAAAATAGGTTGGTATGTGATATTTAAAAGTGGTCTATTGATGGAGATGAGACATTACTTTTTTTCATTTTCACCAATGGGTTAAAGTGTCCCCTTGACTCCCCCCTTTCTATAAATATTTGAATGATTCATATGTGGTGTTTTTAGCCTTTGGGTATTGTTGTACTTTATTCATGAATTAGTTTTTGTTATGTTGAGAAACTTGGTTTCCATTATAACCTCCTTTCTTGGGGATGGACTTATGGGAAATCTCTAAGGTTGGGAGATGAATAAACTTATTTTGTCCATGGATGTTAAGTTTGTTTATAAATTAGTGAAACATTAAAACTTAGAAACCTATATTGATAAAGACCTTGTATGAATTATGGAACCCTTACCTTGGAAATAAAAGGGTTACAAAATTCTTATTGAAATAATATAAAACTAGCTCATTAATTTTTATATAAAACATAACGTATTTAAACACTCATTTATGTAATATTTCCACATTACATTTTAATCAATTTAAACCACTATTCCACATAAAATTGTTCATTCATGTCTGAAAATTTATTTAAAATATTTTTTATATTTTATTGATCTTAAATCCATCTTTCTAGATAATTTGAAATTTGAAATTTTATTAAGAGATTTGGAAAATTATGACTGTTTGTAGACTATATATAGAATTATTTTAAATCAATGGTAATTAAGAAAATAAATAGAAAGAATTTTAAATAAATAAAAATAAAAAATATTTATAAGAAGAATATGTTTATAATTTAATTTTAAAGCTATTTATTTTTTGAAAATTTATAAGACAAAATAAATATATATGGAAAATAATTAATTTTTAAATAACCCTCTCCAATCAAAATAAAAATGACTATAAAATTTAATTATTATTTTTTGCATAATTCTTTAGATACAAGAATTTCAATGAACCTTGCATTAATTTTATAAATGAATTAATTTTTTAACTAGTATTTTCACCCAACATTCATCCAATATTGATAATCTTTGCTTACACAAGTTATTTTTGATGATTTTACATGTATAGTGTGATAGTAAAACAAAAACAATTATTCTTTATTAATCTAATTTGATTATCTTTAGACTATTGAAAACATTGGTAACATAAATAAATAAAATAATATTTAATAATATATAATAATATAAGTAAATAAAAGTTATATAAAAATAAAAATAAAAATAACAATAAAAATTTTAGTTGAAGTTTTCGTAGAAAAATTATAGAAAATTAAAATAAAAGTTAGAAGAAGTCATTATCAATCCATATGGGTTTGTTGAATAATGTAAGGAAACCAAAAAAAGTTTTTAAAAGAAAGAAGTGAAATTATATAAATTTTACCTTTTCTTATTATCCTAATTTATAAATTTGATATTTCTTTTATATTTTTTAGATAAATATTTGAATTCATTTTAGATAGTTAAAATAAGTTGTATTTTTATATTTTGTTTATGTTTTGAATGATCACAAAGACATAATAATCTCGTGGAAATGGTTAATGAGCCTACCTAATGTTCTTTGGATAGTAGGGGGGACTTCAACATGGTGGAACATCTAGAAGACAAGTGGGGTGGTCTTGACATGGGTTGGAAGGGGAGTGAAAATTTCTATTGGCAAAGGATGAAAGCCAAGTTAAAATTGATTGACCTAATGGAAAGTGGCGAGAAGGACTACAAAGGTGTTTGGTTTACATGGTGCAACTGCCAAAAAGGTGGTAAGAGGACTTATTGTAGATTGGATAGGATATATGCCAACAAATCTTTCTTCAACTTTACTCCTAATAGTGATGGGGTCAAAGTTTGTGTCTACCCCTATACCTTGTCAGATCACTGCCCCATAAAAAGCCACTCTAAACACCATCTAGGGTAGGCCAAAGGAATTTTTTAAGTCTTCCAACTTTATGCTCAATACTCACCTCTTAAAAGACAACAATTTCTTGGATGGCATCTTTGCTCCTAGGGAAATTAAGAAGTGGATGCTAAAAGACTTAAGTGACATTGAATGGTGTGAGCATAATGTCCTTAGCTAGAAAAATCTCTTCAAAACTATAGGGAAGAAAAAAGCATTGGATAGTAGGAAAAAAGAATTAGAGTTGCATGAAAAGATGCTCTTAGTAGAATCTAAGATCCAATCAGTCCCAAATGATGAGGCTTTGTGCGAGGAACTTATCCTTACCAAAAATAAGTTAAGGAAGATTTAGACTCATAAAATCCAAGGGATTAAATTAAGGGCTAAGATCAATTGGCTAAGTTGTGGTGATAAGAGGTCTAAATTCTTCTTTAAGTACTTGAAGGAAAAGAGCTTTAAAGAGAAAATTGAACAAATATGCGAGGAAGAAAACACCTTCACCTCACAAGAAGACATTCTGCATCAACTCCAAGATTAATTTCAAAAACTCTTCTCTTTTGAGAGTAGTGGTGAAAGTAGCCACAATAAAAGGAATTTCATTAAAGGTATTATTCCCCAAAAATTCTCCAGGGTGGACACTACAAGATTAGCTGCAGTCATAATTGAAGGGGAAATTGAGAACACCATCCTATCAATGAGTAATGATAAGTCCCTTGGAAGTGATGGAATACCTATAGAATTATATAAAAACTTCTCAGATTGGGTCAACAAATATCTATTTCAAGTTTATCTAGAAGCATTGGATAAAGGGTTCTTGGGGAAAAATATAAACAAAGACATTATTGAGCTTCTTCCAAAAGGTGGAGATAAGACTCTAATCAGGAATTGGAGAAAAATTACCCTACCGAATGTCTCCTACAAGATTCTTGCCAAGGTGATTACCTTAAGACTTGTTAATATTATCCCAAACTTCATTAACAACACTCAAACTGGATTCATTAAGGGGAGATACATATTAGAAAATTTAATTACAAGTTGGGAGTCTATGAAATGGTTAGGGTACTCCAATTAGAGTGTTTCCATGCTCCTACTAGATTTTGAAAAAGCATATGATGGGGTTGAATAGGTCTTCCTAAGGACCACCCTAGAAGCCTTTGGCTTCCCCAATGAATTTTGTAAAATGGTTGACACCCTCTTCAAATATGTTGTAGCATAGATGGATGTGAATGGGGCAATCTTAGAGGAGTTTAACCTTAAAAGATCTATTAGGAAAGAATGTCCATTAGCACCAAACCTATTTGTTATTGCCTTAGATGTTCTTCACTATTTATTAAGGGAGCACACTATGACACATAAGGTCAAAGGTAGCCCTCAGACTCCCGAGGACCCGAGTAGTGTTTTAAGCATTCAGTTTGTTAAATCTGACTTGGCTTGTCTTCCTGGAAACTGAAGCCAATATCAAAACATTCGTGGAGAGTTGCTTTTCTACTATAGATGGAGTGCAAAATCGCTTGAATTCCAAAATAGAGTTCTCATGAATCAGGAATCCCCACCCAAGTGGATCAAGATCTATGAGTTCCAATGGGGTGTCCCTAATAAATAAGTTAGATATCTTGGGATCCTATTTGCTATTAGTCCTAATCTGAAGGAAATATGGTTACAAATTAGAGAAAAATTGAAAAGAAGATTCAAGGTTGGAATAAGTAGTACCTATGACTAGCTGGTAGAATTCAAGTATGTCAAAAATTCATCTCTTCTTACATCATATGATTTGCTTCAATATGGTTCTTCAACAACTATTTGGTCAACAAAATTTAGAAGAGAATTAGGAATTTCCTCTAGTCGGTGGGAAAGGAAAAAATAAAAAGAATTTAGGTAAATTGGAATGGTATTGCTTTGATAAAATGCAAGGTGGTATTGGTTTGAAGGATCTAAGGATACATGGTATTTCCCTTGTAGCCAAATGGATTATAAAGGCTTTGGTTGGAAATGACCTTGGAAGGTTTTTATAAGGAACAACATACAACTCTCCACCCCCAAACAAACTAAGGCTTGGAAAATGCTTCCTATTAGTGATATTCTCAGTAGCAAACACCCTATCGTTCTAGCCAACTCCTTGGTCTTCAAAATTTTGTGGAAATATTGGGGGTTAGTTAAGCATAATGTGATGATAAGTAATGATGAAATATCCTTATGCAAAAATAATAGTTGTCAAGCCTACAACTCCATATGGTGGAACCTAGAGCATAAATCTAACCCACTTGCTTTGCTATAGGGGTACTCTACCAAGAAGTGGTCCCAAAAGGGAATCCTTACCTTCAAATATATTTTATCTAATGGGAAAATCAAAATTTGGAATAGATTGGATCTTGAGGTCAATTTGCCAGATTCAAGTTTGAGAACTTATAGCACCCTTCAAGAGGCTTGTAAAGGGGTCAACTTCCACATATGCATTGATAAGGAACTTGAGTTACCCAAGGGCTTCATTTGGAAATATGGCTTTGACCTCCTTGAAATAAAAGCTAAAAAAATTTATAAAACACTAACTATTGATATTTCTATCACCGATCAACTTAATAAGTGTTGGAATGTATCCATTTCTGATAATTAATGGAAAAACATTTTCAATACTATATGACATAATGTCAAGGAACCTAAGAAGGCTTTCTTTAGATGTCTAATCACTTTTCATAAAGTTCCTTTCAAAAAAATTAGAATGATGTGGATATCTGTAGCATTTGTAGAACTCCTAAAACTATCAAGCAGTTTTTTGATTGCTTTTATGCAAAATAAATTTGGAAAATAATTTTTAATGAACTTTGTATCTTGGATAAAGATGATAGTTTTATATGGAATAAAGTGATAATCAATGATATGAAGTTGAATAATGATTATAATTTCTTTGGTACTGTTTATCTACTAAAATCATATGGCACATTTGGAAAGTAAGGAATGAGGTTAAATTTAAGGGTAGTAGGAGGTTGCTTATTGATTCTTCCAAAAGAAACATTTCTTAACATCATTTTGTAGGTTATTTTCCATTTGGAGATTTCAATGACCAAGTTTTGGAGGCTGATCATGGAGGTCTTAGTGATAATCATCAGAGAGGAGGTGAGGTGTGGGAATGCACATCAGTGCAACCATGAGGAGGCTAAAGCATTCCTAAGGGAATTGAATGAATTCTAGAGAGAGTTTTAAAATATGGATTTGAATGTAGAAATACCCAAGGAACCACATTCTATAGGACTCCAAGGGAATGAGGATACCATCTCAATTATAGGGGATGTCAGACCCAATATACAAGACTTTGAAGGAAACAAAGGTTAATCTTTAGCAAGTTTATTTTATATTGTTTATAGATTAAGATGGCTATGTGTAATGTTTTGAATAGACCAACAACCTTTTGATCATATACAGGTTGTATATTTTGTAAAGTAGTGATACCTGCAATTCCTCACTAATTTTATATATATCTAGTGACAATAGATATAAAATACTCTGACATAAACTATGGAAGGTAGTTATAAATTGGCTACTATGTACTGAATGTTGCTATGTCAGAAAGATGTAATTGTTTTTTGATTTAATATTATTAATACAAAAAATAAAAATAAAAAAATTGGAAGGCCCAAGAGCCACTAGAAATAACCAAAACCAATATCATATGTTTAATAGGGTCATATATGAAGCCTCCAAACCAAACTACTAAAAACTAAATCCTACCATATATACTAAAACAACTAGTCACACAAGCTACCATGGGATAGGGGAAATTACATAGGCCCAAACATCCCATCCTTATCCTTAATATGATAATTACAACAAACATTATTGGGAGATGAAATTATTAAAATATCACATTAGTCCAAAAATGTCCCAATAGCTTCCACTAAGAGTTCCACCTTAAGGTTCTTATAAATCTCATCCATAGACCATTGAAGATAGGCCTACCTCCAATTTATTACATGTAGGTGGTAAAAAATATAGTTAAATCAATATGATGAATGATGATCCAATCTATCAATGTCATCATGAACTAGAAATGAACTAGCCACCGAAGGAAACATAGAAGCACAACTTAGAGTTTGGGTGGTGGTGAATACATTCATCCTCCCCTTCATATGGCATAGGTTGGGAAAAAAAATCAGACAACTTATTTGATTTCCATGCACAAAGCACCATTGAGGTTCTTCACCAACTCCTAGATATAAACTATTCACAACCAATGATCAAGGTTCTTTACTTCCCATTCAATAAGTGCCATGAAATATTCAACCATATCTTCCCCAAAGATTCACAACTATTAATTTTTCCTCATCACTCCCATAATGCTACTCCTCTTTTTACCATGGTCATCTTATCAACTACCATCACAAACACCACTAATGGAAGCCGTGATAACACACAAACATTTGGCCTTCCCCCTTTCTCACATAGAAAAATAAACTTTGAACAATGTCATTTCTAATGTGTGAAATAAAATCCATAACATATAATTATTAAATTAATTTCTTACTAGTGAATAAAACATCACATTACTCGTCAAATTTTAGGAATGTGAAATCAAACACGTGTTTATAGAAAGGAATGGGTTGGCTATTCTCCTTGCTGACTTAGGCCGCCATGTTGATACTCTAATTATTTGGAATGATATTTCCTTACTATTGTATCATATTACAAATCAAATAAAAATGAGGCATAAACTAATAATCCTCCCTTCTCTAGATGAGGTAATTTGACATATCATCAACATGAAGGTATT
>VDFB02259063.1:0-59634 GCA_007258455.2 Sequoia sempervirens
GGAGAGAGGTGATCTAAAATGAGTTAGAGAGGGAAGGAGAGAGAGAAAGGGATAGAGATAGGGAAGGACAAAGAGGTCTAGAGCGTAAGGGATATAATCATTTTACTTGATTTAAAAAACAAATGGTCACTTAAGAACCTCTTTTGGTCCCCCATATCCCTGCACATACCTTATGGATGCATCTAAAATATTTCCCAAAGCTATGGAATAGCCAATTAAACATGTTGGTAAATTTTTAACTCAAGACCATGCCTAGTTTTCAAGATACTAAAGTTTCAAGATTTAAAAGTTTCAAAGTTAATTTTGAGGCACTTAGAGGCTATTTTTGGGCCCAAAAAAGTGGTTGTAGCTAGCAAAGTAGGTTATATCTTGATAGATCAATTGATCACAAGTCTTCCAATGGTTCAAATGTTTCATCAGTTGGATCATAGATTAAAAGTTATGGCCTTCAAAAGTTGGGTCTATTAAATTGGAAAATGTGAAAAATGTGTTGAACACAAAAAAAAGGTGTAAGGGGGAGTTACATATGTTGGTATGTGTTTTGACACATCATAGGGAAAACTTGATTGGAGATAAGTTGGGCACCACTCTTTGAGTGATTTCAACTCATGGATTTGTAAATATCATTTTAATAGTTTCATATACATTATATCTCCTATATATTAGGTAGTTGAGATGGAGGTTTTGTATGAGTCTTATAGATCTTGAGTTGCCTTTGGATCTCTAGTTGGTGATACTTAGGTATGAAATATTGTTGTACAAGTACATTGTAATCTTGTTGATTTCTA
Organism: Sequoia sempervirens; assembly: GCA_007258455.2. Classification (NCBI taxonomy): domain Eukaryota; kingdom Viridiplantae; phylum Streptophyta; class Pinopsida; order Cupressales; family Cupressaceae; genus Sequoia; species Sequoia sempervirens. Next base: position 789 of record VDFB02259063.1, read on the forward strand.
AATAAAATATTAGGTGGCTTTTGGAGTGGGGTATGTGTAGGATCATGGTGGGCCAAAAAGTGGCAATGAGGAAAAAAACACATCTTTCACCGACCGAAAAACATGAAAAGAACGTGTTGACTTTTTTTAGGCTCAGGTGTCACCATACCAAACACCAAACCTAGTTTTACAAATCGGATATCCAATTTACAAAAAGTATATATAAAGAAAGTTAGTCGTTGTTTTGAAGTCATTTGACAGTGAAGAACTCGCGGGCGCACAATGCATTGCTTCTTCGCGTAATGGATATCCGATTTAGGAAAAATCCAATTTGGAAAGGTAAGTTTTTTTATTTTTATTTTATTTGATTTGATTCAATTTAGATTTATATTTGAATAATTTCTTTTTTTTTTTGTGGATTTTTTAAAATAGGGTTTTTGGGATTGAATTCCCTTTGCGGTACCCGAGTTTAGAATGGATTTTGATAAAAAAATGAATGTTTTTGTGATACCTTTTCAATAATAGGGAGAGTTTTGATTGAATTTTTATGAAAAATTTAATTTAGAATGGAGCCTTTATGGAATGTTTTTGGGTGGATTTTTTTTCAAAATAGGGGTTTCTTTGGATTGGAATTTTGCCAAGTTCAACGTAGAGTTTAGAATGGATTTTGATTAAAAAAAGAACGTTTCTTAATGGACTTTGGATCAAAACATGCTTCATTTATATTGTCTAATTTTAGATTAATTATTTTTTAGTTTTAATCAGCATTATGGTCGCCGAGAATGAGAATGCACAAATTCCACTAGTTGAGAATGAAAATCCACCAGCTGAGAATCAAAATGCAGAAATGCCAAATGCTCCACCAGCTTTGCAGCCATCAATTGAAGACTTAATTCATGAAAAATTGGAGCAATTGAGGGGAATTTGTGATGTTTATAAGAAAATCCCTCGATTATCCCATATGCCATCCACATTGACAAGAATAATTACCAATGTAGAAACCCTCTCCACCCAACATAATGCATTTTAGTAGTGGCAAGAAACCATGAGGCAATATTATGCATGTGGATTGTCTTATGATGATGTGAAATATCTCCAAATAACAAAAGCCCAAATAGCCTCTTTATTTATTAACCCCAACACTGGTTTTCCAGTTAATGTTAACAAACCAAAACTTTCTATAAAATGGTACACGCATAGGGGCATAGTAGATAACTTTTGGGATAGTTGGTGTATGGTTTTTGATAAACCACCCAACAATAATCTTGATGTACCTTTTTACTTTATTAAAAAATTATATGTTGAGTTTTTGTTAGGGCATCATGTCAATTACTTTGACATTAAACCCTTCCAGAGCATTGGTCGAGGTATGCCCCAAGATAGGCCAAGGGAAGCTAGAGTAGTTAGGTGCCTACATGTTCCCCATCCTCCCCTTCCTCTGCCACCTCCAATACAACATCCAGATATTACAAAGGATGCATCCACATAAACTATCCATGCCATTCACTCTTTGAGTGGTCTTTTGGTTTCCCATGCTTCTTTAGTAGCTTAGCCATAGCCTGGTGATCTTGGCGAAGGATCCAGTGTTGATGCATCATCCTCCTTGGGTCCACATATTTATGTGCCACATATTTGCAATACGTTCCAACAAATATGTTTGGGTCCTATTGTACAACCCCATGAGCAACCATTAGACATGTTTGATTATGACATCCAGGATGTGGAGATTATAGTAGATCACATGCAGGGGAGTGGAGCACACCCTATAGAGTCCTCTCCTACTAGAGAGATGGACATTGGAGTAGTCACATAGGTAACATTTAAGGTGTAAATTCATAATTTGCATTTTTTTTTAAATGAATATTAATAAGAGATAGTATCAAGTACTAATATTTATTTACATGGTCTATTTAACTGTTAATGTCTGAGGAGGAGCTCACACGGGTGACTAATAGCACCCTTAGGGCCATTTCATTTGGCCTCAAGAAGCACACAGTATGTATTTTCGCACTTACTCATTTACATTTTTTTACTGTATACTTGCTTGTCATTTGAATTGTCATTAATGGAATTATATATTAACTTATATGTTTATCTTATTCTCTGCTTGTTGGAAACACCTAGTGCGAGTGAGGTGCGATGCTCTCCAGACTATGGACACACAATGTTAGATAAGGGAAAGGTAATTGAACTCAAATTTGATTGAATTAAGATTTATAAGATAATTTATTGATTATGCATACATTGACATAGATTTGTAGTTTCATATGTACTTGTCATTTTTATGTATAGGTGGTTGTGAGCTATACATCATTGTTGATAAGTGCCACAACACCTGAAGGAGTAGGTATTTGAACACCTAAAGGAGGAGGTGTTGAAACACCTCAAGGAGATACAAAAAAAGATCATCCTAAAGAGGTATGTGTTTATTTATTTTGTGCTTGGTAAATATGTTCTTATTATTGACAATTCTATGCTAACTTGGATCAATTTCATGTTTTTGTTCACATATATAGATTGACGTTACAAAATTTGGTTTGGTTAGTTCTTTGAGAGGGGTATATTCTAGACCTCATGACCCTTTGAAGAGACGTATATTTCAGGTAATCAAGATTTCAATTTTAGAGTTCAATTATAATTCAATGTGTATTAATTTTTATGTTAATTATTCAATTTTAAATTATATAGTATAACTAATCTCAATTGTGGTTTGACTTTTTCTTGTGTAGCTACCTTCAAAGCCAACAAGTGCTTCAAAGAGGCTCCATTTTGATGATCCACTAGTAGTTTAGGATGAGATAGACATTTTGGCATGTAAATATTGAATAGATACTGAGATGGCATATGCCACATATTGTAAAACTTTGTTTGAATTGGTGTTGATGCCATTTTTGTACATGGACATACACTTGATTATTGAATAATTTGATATATAGAAGTTGACAATCGAAACTTAATTTCCTCCTCATGTGCATGATTAAACTCTTTGAAAATTTAATCAAGTGAGCAATGGTTAAATGTCAATGTACAATAGCATAAAAATAATGGTTAAATATTATGTAGTTTATATTCATATTGTTGATTACATTGCATTGCACATCTTTCAAACTCAAAGCATTACTTCACATTGCATAAGTAACAACTAGATGCTGACAGATGAAAAAAATTCAATAACAATATAGTTTTTACAAAGTCAACCTAAGCAGTTATGCAATTACTTCACATTACATAACTAATAACTATGAGCAATTATCAATTGCATTAGCTTGTCATGGAATTCTATGAGACCAATTTATTTGAGGAAACTTGGCACAAAACTCACAAAAAATGAAAAGAAAGCACTCAAACAAACTTTAAAGGGGTCTCAGGCCTTCTGCCCCCTCATTCCACAGGCTATGCAACCATTTACTTGTGTTAGTTTTATGATCAGATTTAATGCACAAAAAATTAATTCTAAATCAAACACAATAACACAACAGATACCCTGGGAAAACCCTCCTCTTGAGGGAGAAAAAACCAACCAATAATATCACTTATATTATTGAATCACAATAGAAACTCCTTTACAATGAAGGTCGATAATGAGGCCTAATAATATGCACCACAGACTGATGCCAACATAGCAATACAATGATGTAATTCTCAAATGATAATCCTCAACCTTCTCACAATAACTCGATCTGCACTTGAAGAGTTTCTCACTAACTCGCACTTGATATGAAATGGAATGTATGAAAAATGTATGTCTCAAAACAATGAAATGTATCTAATAAATATACAAGCTGAAAGAGATGTGACTCTTCACAATATAGGTTAGCCTCCAAAAAGAATGTGCCTCCTCAAAGATTGTGCCTCCAAGATAGAAGTCAGCCTTCATAAAATAATAAATATTATTTGACATAAATCATGCCTCAAGCATGTCGGCCTCTTCATAAATGCACCTCTTCATTAACTCGTATCTCTTGATGAATTAGCATTAATCACAAATCAATATATATATATATATATATATATAAATTAAATAGCTTTGGCTATATTTAATTTATTCTTATGTAGAGGAGATCATTGGAAGGATATGACTAACACTACAATAATCATCAACACTCCCTCTCAACTAGGGAGGATACTTCCAGTTGCACAAGGAAAATCACCTCATCGTGATGCCTAGTACTATGGCTACAACCATAAGTGAAAAGAAGAATATCATCTCATCGTGATATTAGATATCACCTCAACATGATATCAACCATAATGGCTACAACCATACTATGGTTTGTACAAGTGTTCATCGCAGACCTCAACTGAAACAACATCCAGAGGTGCTCTTCCGGTCAACAACACAACCATCTTCCTCAGCCCAGCATCCCCTCAAACTTCCCATCTTGTGTCCAACAAAGTTCCTACCCTACGTAATGCGCCAGACTCTCATGCCTGATCACTTTGCCGCTACGACCTCCATACATTCCCGCTTCTCAATGCCAAAATCCTTCAATCTCTCCATGTAGCAGAGCTAACATTCTCTCAAAATCATGTATTTTGAAGCACACCCCATTGTTAATACATGCCCTTGTAGTCTCAAAATTTATTTTCTATCATTTTTACCTTGGTACTTGAGAGTGGTAGCTTAATATAGGTCCACAATACAAAACCTGGTTTACCTATGCAGTGTAACAGTGGCATAGGAAGATTTTTCTTTGAAAGAAAAAATGAAAGCTCAACCTCTTGGAATGCTTGTTTGCAAAAAAAATGAATAAGAATGAGGTGGTTAAGGCATTTGAAGTGATTTAGAGGTTCCTTTTAGGGTCACTTTTAGGGTAGTTAAGGTGTTTGAAGTGATTTAGAGGTCACTTTTAGAGAAGAGAGATGTTGAAGAGTACATCAACTCAGTGAGAACCGAAGTGTAATTTGTTTTAGTTTGTGGTACTCCTTTGTTTCTCAGTAGATGTGTGATAAATTCTTAGTTCAATGATGTTGAACAATTTTTGAAGAAATAAAGTTGTGACACAGTCCGCCTTCAATCCAACAAGCAAAAATGAAAGCTCAAACTCTTGGAATGAAAATGCTTGTTTGCAAAAAAAATGAATAAGAATGAGGTAGTTAAGGTGTTTAGGGTGGAAGGCTTAAAAATGCATTTTAAATGCATAAAAAAGAATGAAATTACTTCAAACCAAGTTTGTGAAGAAGTTAACTATGTTGCCCACTAGTTTCCCTTAAGAGTCCAAAGTGCTAAAAGGTAGCAATCTTTGAAGGTTTATTTCTCGGAGACCGTGATGCTTACAGACTCTCCATTTGAGGCTATGGGATCATGTTGGGACCATAAAAAAAAAACCTCTCTCAATTTTTTCTATCTCAGAGGCGTTTTCTTGTGGTGATGAATTTTTAGTGGAGGGAAAAGTTCCCAGATGCAAGCAGTGTAAAGTTGCAAAGTGGTGCAACTTTCATTCCGCAACTCATATGACCAAACAGACTATTCCAACACATCCATATGGGTACGTTTATGCTAGGGATGGTCCTCTCTTGCACCCAAATATGTCGAATCACTCTGAGCTACATTGGACCAGCGATTTTCCTTAAGAGTCCAAAGTGCTAAAAGGCAACAATCTTTGGTCTATTTCTCAGAGACCGTGATGCTTATAGACTCCATCTAAGGCTATGGGATCGTGTTTTGACCATCTACAAAAACCTATCATTTTTTGCTATCTTAGAGGCATTTTCCTGTGGTGATGACTTTTTAGTGGAGGGAAAAGTTGTCAGATGCAAGCAGTGTAAAGTTGCAAACTGGTGCAACTTTCATTTCGCAACTTGTACGACCAAACAGACTATTCCAACATGTCTAGATGGGCACGTTTATGCTAGGGATGGTCCTCTCTTGCACCCAAATATGCCAAATCACTCCGAGCTACATTGGATCGGCGATTTCCCTTAAGAGTCCAAAGTGCTAAAAGGCAGCAATATTTGAAGGTCTATTCTCAGAGACCATGATTCTTAAAAACTCTTTGTTTGAGGCTCTAGGATTGTGTTGTGATCATCTACAAAAACCTCTCTCAGTTTTTGCTATCTTGAAGGCGTTTTCCTGTGGTGATGACTTTTTAGTGGAGGGAAAAGTTGTCAGATGCAAGTAGTGTAAAGTTGCAGAGTGGTGCAACTTTCATTCCACAACTTGTACGACCAAATGGACTATTCCAACATGTCTAGATGGGTACATTTACATTATGGATGGTCCTCTCTTGCACCCAAATATGCCGAATCACTCCGAGATACATTGGACCAACGATTTCCCTTAAGAGTCAAAAGTGCTAAAAGGCAGCTTATTTTAAAGGTTTATTTCTCAGAGGTCGTGATACTTACAGACTCTCCATCCAAGGCTATGGGATCACGTTGTGACCATCTACAAAAACCTCTCTTGGTTTTTTCTATCTGGAAGGTGTTTTCCTATGGTGATATCTTTTTAGTGGAGGGAAAATTTGTCAGATGCAAGTAGTGTAAAGTTGCAAAGTGGTGCAACTTTTATTCCACAACTCGTACAACCAAACAAACTATTCCAACACATCTAGATGGGTATTTTTATGCTAGGGATGGTCTTCTCTTGCATCCAAATATGCCGAATCACTAAGAGCTATATTGGACCGAGTGAAATTAGGTGAAAAATTGATGCAGACACAAGGGCACAATCAAAAATTATTTGCAACCTGCCTATTTGAGGCATCTAACAAGATTATTCTAACCTCTTTGGATAGTCCAAAACTCCCCTTAAAACTTGACAAGCAACTAAATACACATTTCCCTCTTTAACCCCCTTAAACCCTTGTAATAGTGAGAAACTAGTTTTTGTCCAATTACTCCACAATCTTCCAAAACACCAGACGAACACATTATTGATTCAAACACCCATATCCAAGTTACACAACATATATGAGAAACAACATAGACTCCTTTGGACCAGCGTTGACTTCCTATACATTCACCCTTCAATAGGCTACTCAATTAGCCCAAAAATGCAAAACAGCATACCTTGAAACACCACACAGACCCCTGAAACCTTGGGGTAGAAAAAAAATTGCCAAGGAAACAAAGATTCTGCAATTGGATTCCATTTGTATGGACCTGTAACCGTCAAATCAAAAAACCCTTGTTTTTACTGTAATTCTTGAGGGTTTATTGCATGTAGCACTTCCACAACCTTTTAGACTCTGCCACCACCTTAGACACCTTTATTTAGGCCCCAATATGCTTAGAAAACAAATAAACTTTTGGTATCTCAGAGATTTTTGCAAAACCTAAGGTTAAAACTCTATTTTCAAGTGAAAAAAACCCATCATTTTTAGACCTTTAACTCTTCATTTTATTTCAAAACCCAGTTCTCCACACCTTCCACTCTTGAAATAATGTCAAGACATGTAATAACATTTCTACATAAATTTTTTATACAAAAATGCTTGAATGGCTTCAATGCTATAAGATAAATGAATTTTTTCATGATTATAATGAATATATTGTATGTTATTAATGCTAGCGTATATCTTCAATTTGGCTAGCAAAGGTCTCATCTTTTGCATCTTTAAAAATTGTACAAAAAGTTAACATTTCTCGGTCAATGTCTTATCACTAAAATATTGGTTGAAAAGTCTTCTATCCCACAACCGAACAATTCATGTTGACCTCTTGCCTTCAAAATTGTTTATAATGTTCTCATCAAATTCAAGTAACCATTTAGGGGTTCTTGAAGGTCTTGAAATTGGAATATGTCTTTCTTCCATACAAGGTTCTTCAATTCTCATGTAATTTGGTGAAACATAATTTACACTTGCTTCAATATTATGTTCAAAATATTCATTTCCAACATTGAACATTGAACATTTTCAATATCAATTTGAATAATTTCATTCCCAATTTCAATATCATGTTCAACATCTTCAAGTCCAACATTTTCACCTTGAACATTTTCATGATCAATTTCAATGTTTTCATTCCCAATTTCAATATCATGTTCAACATCTTCATATCGAACATTTTCACCTTGAACATTTTCATTATCAATTTCAATAATTCCATTCCTAATATGAATATCATGTTCAACATATTCAATTCCAACATTTTCACCTTTTATATTTTCACCTTGAACGTCTTCAATTTCCTCTTCACTTGAAAGACCATAGGGGTTAGGTTCACCAATATTTAACATACCTTGTCTTCTCTTCCTATGACTTTCTCTATCTCTTTGTCTATATGCTTCAATTTCTTCTTTTGTAAGCTTTCTCTTATGTTTTTGCTTGCAACGATTGCTTCTCCCCATTATACCTCATAAAAGATGCTAAAAATCATTGCTTATGACAAATTTCAATAGAAGATGCTCTAAAAAGTTGATCTTTGTCTCTTCATGTCTGAAACTGTGTGTGTGTCATCTGCCAAAAGAATGTAGGGTCCATTGGAATGCACAAAATGGCCCACATGGGGCTTTTCTATGGCCCACAAATCCGATATCTATTATGATCTGATATCCGATTCATTTGAAAAAAATTACGATACTTGTAATGGTATAATTTTGTTTTACAAATCGGATATCCGATTTGTGTACACATAGACCTAAGGGTTAATGGTAGATGGAAGAGGGTTTAAGTGTTAAAGGTTTAGGGTTTAGGTATATGGTAGAGGGTTTAAGGGTTAGGGTTTAGGGTAACCTACAACCTGATGTACCGCAGACTTAAAGTCTACCTTTTTTTCTTAAAAATTATTTTGATTTTCTTTGACAATAAAACAAATATGTTGATTGAAAAATGATTTATTTTATAAAAAAATTTCCAAAAAATTTCAATCGACAAAGAATATTATTATTTTTTTAATAAAATCATACCGGCGTAATTATGATGACCTAGGGGTCGTACGACTCTCTAAGCAAAAAAATTATCACCAGACAACTGCTCCAATTTGGATGATTTGGTAGTTGATCTTAGGTTTTTGGCCGTTCTGGATGTGATAGCGGGGTTGGATTTGACCCAAAATGCTCCAAAAATGTAGCTACCTTTTGGATCTAATAGCTACTCTTTAGCTTCAAACCCTCAGATTTGGCCTCGTAAGTCCAATTTGGACAAAACAAAAGGAAAAATTGACTTTCTCGAACCTTTTGGACACAATGGTGAGCTTAGATTTGCACCAACAAGCTCTGATTTGAACCTGCAATAAAGAGCCAAAAATGGAACACCCCCAAATTTGGTATCTCTCTTCATAATAAGACTCTCTAATGGCACCCAACCTGCTTTGATACCATGTTAGAACTAGCTATGGATGCCAAGATCTTAAGACCAAATGGAAAGAATAAAAAGAGAGAGAATGGAATGTGACGAGAATAAATTGTATTCTTATCAATATGATTCAATGATATGAAATGATTGATATACAATGAGAGACCCCTTCATTATATAGCCAAGGTGAGATGCAAGATGTCATAGGATTATGACAAGTGTCTTAATCATATGACATGAGACAACTAATCACACTTACCTAGGTTCACTTGTGGTAGTTGTCAAAGGATAATATAACAACTAATGACAACTAACACCTTCTTGAAAGAATCCTTCCTAGGACTTAAGTAAACTTAACATGTGTAAATAAGTCCCTTAGTAATGAATTAACTAGGTACAAGACTTTATTTACAACAACAAAAAAAGTGTCTCATAACTTCACTATTATCCAAGTTAAGAGGCCAAGCTAGGCCTACAAAAGAGAAGAATCAAAATGGGATTGGAAAAGGATAGGTTCAAATTGAATCTTTCCTAGTGATGCTAAAATTTGATTTCACATTCCATGGGAATAGTTAGAGATTTAGAAAACTTAATTTGGGAAAGTGTAATGTCCCACATCAAATGAGAGTTTTAACTTGTTATTTTTCTTGTTTAAACTTTAGTTTGATAGATGGAACATTTTTTCAAACACTTTGCAGGCTTTTTAAACTGAATTGTTCCAGAGGATATGTGATTTGCAATAGTGTAAATTAAATTCACGGTTACAACTCAGATCTCCTAATTAATCCTTCAACTCTTATTTTGAATCCTTTGGTGTAATCATGAAGCACAAGAACAACCATTGAAATGAAGTTTTCTACAAGTAGGCTTGGGAGATATTTAACTCCTATGTAGTGTTGATCCTCATGAGGGTTTTCGTCCTCAGTGAAGCTGAGTATTTCTAGACTCTCTAGTCCTCCTACAAAACCCTTAATAATTTTATTTTTTCAACATGAATGTGCAAAACCAGCTCCAAATGTCCTTTTAATAATTTTGAAACTCCACACCCAATTTGCATTTGAATTTCATTTAATTTACATTTTCCTGCCTTATAACTCCCTTTGAAATTTGCACTTAACTTTATATTATAAAGTGCACTTTAAAAATCACTTATATCCCCTTTTATTATAAAGTCCTTTTAATTTATTAACAACAAATTTAAGTTTATTATTTAACATTATTAATACATAACACTTTGGATCATAATCACACCAAGATAGAACCAGGATATAAATATGCCATCTAGCCAAAAATAGTAACTCTGCCATTGACCATACCAAAGACCCCAGTGACTTGCTATAAATATTAAGTATGGTTCAATTGCCTGAATGAGCCTGAAAAAACACACTACAAGAACCCTTGGTAACTATGAGCTAGGAAAACCACTGATTGAGCTCAAAAGGGTTGACTGAATGAATTTGTAAATGCCCTCAAAGGGCCTCCTAACCACCCTGCTAGTCCATGGGGACCCAGTGATGGACTAACCTCTACAAAATATATTGGCCTAGGAAAAGGGGACATTATGAAAAATAATATATTTTCCTTTTATTTATCTTGAAGATAGATTCCCAAACATAACCATGAGAGAGATGTGCATTATGAACAATTTTGAGTGAAAAAATCCTAGGCCAATCTTAAGATTTTACAAAAATCCATCTCTTTGAAGCTATCATTAAACACACTATGTTATGGAATGAAAAACTAGAATTTAGCCTTAAATTAGGTGATTAGATATATATTTAGAGAGTCTAGACTATAGACTAGCCCAAAAAATTGTTCAAGCTAGTTTTTAACTTCATCCAATGCCTCTAATGAGTACCTTTAACATCATTTTGTACATTGAAGTAATGTATCCAAGTTGTAAGTGATTTGGCTCTTGGTTGAGGGAGGTATGTTTTCTTTTCCTTAATTCCTTGAAAGAGTTATCTTTCCATTATCCCCCTAATTTGACATGTTGATGGAGTTGATGCATTAAAGTACATAGCTTGTGTTATGTGTGAATAGTGTTGGTGTATTACCTAACTAGTTTCTTATTAGGTCCTATTCACACTTACACATTTAAGCTTACTTAGGTCATTAAATTTATGCTTATCATATCATACAAGCACTAGAGAGTACCACATAAAATCCATCACCTGAGTATGCCTTAATCACTGGCTACACTCTTACATTGCTAACATAAGCTTATCCTTAGCACATACCCCAAAGTACACTCAATATAATTGATCTTTGCATGATCCTCCCATTACTAGGTCTTTCCAAATTTCCTAAGTACTTTTCAACTCTACTCAAGTATCATGCAACTTCTTGCAAGCCTCTAATAGCTCCTCTTGTGTGGCAATACACAAATCTATCAATCTCAAAGGAGAATTGAATAACATCACCACTCTCAAGCCATCTCACAAAGTATAGAGCTATCTCTTATAGCTCTATAGCTTTGTATATAGGTGTTTTCTCTTGAGAGACCCTCACTCCTCCATCATAATTGCATCATCTCTATCAACAAAATCCCTCTCCCACTCAACAATAATTTCATCATGAACCCCTCTCCATTATCTGGTCCCATTGTATGAAAACCATCAAATCAAAAAGAGGCACAACTTGATCAACATGCTCGAATAAATGGTCTAAATCATTGATATCCATCTAAGGAATAGAAATGACCCAAAAATCCATGGTGTATCAAATTAGATCCTCCCAATGAATAATAAAATTTGCAAATAAAAAGTCACATAGTCAACATCACAAATCCCATCACAACATCATGTTAGAAAATATAGATCGCAAATGTCTAACACTTAAACACATGGATCTCATGCTTACCAAGAGGGATCTATAATTGGTGTAATGGCTCAACAATCTTAGGATTATCTAAGATGTTGAGAGAGACTAATATAATCCATATACAATATGCATGTCTTCATCTATGTTCCCTAACTTGAGGTGTACTCCTCTATTAGATCACCCTAATTGTCATTCCCTTTTGCCTCCTTATATAAAGGAGATGGTCATGTAGTAGCTCACCATTGACACCACTCCTCTACACATACTTTCATCCTTGTCTTTATGCATGTTCTCATCATTCTCACCCTTGGCATTGATAACCATGTCATTGTTAGGAATTAAGGTGTCTCAACCTTTGCAAGTTCCTAAAAAATTAGACTAACATGGAAATGGGGCGTGAGGATTAGAGGTGACATATTTTTCCTAGTGTTTATGCTTTATAAGATATTGTAATATGAATTTAATTTGAATATATTTAGTAGATTTGGGGATTCCTACTTTATTGGGATCCTATGACATCTTATGGAAGATTCTTATGACATGTAAGAGCTAGGAATAGAGAGAATTATGATGATTCTTGACCAACATTATGACACATGATAAGCACGATTTAAGGAGATTGTGAAGCCATAAATGAAGATTTATATTTGGGGACTTTATGACAACATATGACAGATATAAGGAATTTACAAATTTATAGTGGATTTGATTCTCAACGACTTAGGCATTAGATTTTTCCACCCAATTTGAGCACTACATTTGAGAGTGGTTTTAGTTTTTGGTTTTTGGTTTCATTTGGTGGTTTCATGTACTTGAATATTCTATAAATTAGTGCTTAAATAATAGTTTGAGAATGAGAATTTGTAGGTATACACATGGTATTGGAATGATTTTAAAATTCTTCCAAGTTTATTTGCTATGGAATACTCTTATAAAAACTTAAATTACAAGTATATTGTAATCTCTTTCAAATTTGATAATACATTGCTTAGGTTTTGTAGTGGGGTTTTTTTCTTGAAAGGGATTTCCCCACATAAATCATTATGTTTTTTATTAAGTAAGAAACATTTACAGGGTATTGTACCCTTTACACGGAGAGTCCTCAGGGCCAAAAGAAGCTAGTTCAAAATAAGACATGAACTAGAAAAGAAGCTAGTTCAAAAGGGAGTCAATCCCTTTACAAATAGGAGCCACTAGGGCTCAACAGAATAGACCAATACAGCCACACATAGAACAAAAATAGGACATGAACAACTAACAGAGAGCATGTCGAACAACATGAGGGCTAGACAACCCCAAAACCTGAGGGGACTAATCTAACTCCCAAAACCCTAGGCTATGATTTGGGGAGTCCCTTCTTCTTTCTCTGCACAATAAACTAGGAAGGATTTGAAAAGAAGTCCACCTAGGGAGGCTCGAGTAGCGGATCCTCAACAACCACCATACAAAAAGAGCCACCATGCAACAAGGGAGCTAGCAATGTAAAAGAGGATTTAGGATCATTTGAAGGACTAGTAGAGGCATTCATTGATGGATGGGCAAGCTCTACCTAAACAACAATAGTAGTTTGAGGCATCAATGGTTCCACAGAAGGGGTAGCTGGTGGAGGATCCTAGGGAGACATAGTCTCCTTGGATGAATCAATCAAGGAAGGGTTTTCCTCCCTGGAGGGACCATCAGAAGAGGGAGATCCCACCGTGAGATGGTCTGAGAGAGCATCCTTCCACCAAGTAGTTGTGCCCTTGTAGCGAGCATGAGGGCAGCCAAATGCCAAATGACCAATGAAGAAACATCTCCTACACTAAAAAGAGAGCCCCTCATAGTCTAGAATTTGTGTCGATGTTCTATCCTCCACTATCAAGACCACATCACCATGGAGTGGTTTGGAGATGTCCAAATCATCTAAAATATGAGCCACCATAGTATGCCCTTATGTTATGATATCATTATTTGTCTATTTATGGATATGTTTCTCTACTTTTTTTATTAGGTTTGGATCATTTTTTAAAGTTTTATATACATCACTCTTTTCAAGATTAGCATAGGAAATTATTTTCACATAGCTTTATTCCTTAAAACCATAGAAGGCCCTCAACATATAACCCAACTACACTATAGATCTTATTGTCCTCCTCCATAAAGGACTAGGTGGTGGAATAGTTTTTGAAATATCAAATTATTGTAGAACCTACTCATAGAAAAACCACTTTAAAACTCAACTATACTAACCTTGAAGCCGCCATGAATGTCACACACCATTCAAGTTATACTCAATCATCATGTCATACCTTTGTTCCCAAATATGGATGCTATGTAATATTTTCCTCAATCATGTACTTCAAGCATAAGTACCACTCATCTAGCTAAGAAATCAACAATAATCTTCTCATGTCATACCATTGTGTTACACCCTAATTCTGTGTTTACTATTTACTATAACTATGTAGGGTAAATGTGAATGTAATTTGAATTTTGAATGAGAATAAATTGTGCTTTCACTTTGTTATCAATAATTTATGAAAGAATGCTATTTCAATTAATGATATGTGAAGAAATGCATATATGTGAAATGGATAGTTATTGAATTAGATATTCTAACTATGGAGAAATATTATGTGTAATGCATATTTTGTTAAATAGCTAACTTCTGTGGGAATGTGTTAGTTGGATGTAGGTATATGTTCAATCCTCCATGTGCAAGGGGAAGTATCACTTAGGAGATCTTGGTTGGATTACCAGTAACATAACCTATCTAATTTTACACACACTCATAGTAAAATGGTTGAGTCAAGTTATTTGCATTTGGAATTGGTAAGTCATCCTTAGTATGAATGTTTGCATTAGTAAGGGTCTTGATTACTGCTGAGTGCATGCTTGGATGGTGTTTATATGTTTTGATCTTATGAGTTCTTTCTTGAATTACTATGCATGTATTGATGATGGGAGCACATGTGGGATGTATGTATATGTATACATATGCATGTCAATGATAGATCATACGCATGGAGGAACACATACATGAGGGTACATAGGTAGATGTACCTATGCATGCTCATGAATGGGTTGCTTAAAGTGCATGAGGCTATCAAATGGACCTTACAACATGCATATGTATATGTATAAATACATCACACAACTATTCTCTATCAATACAATAATAAATTTGTATGTGCTTCATTGTGTGTGAATAAATATATATATATATATATTCACACACAATCAAGAACATACTATATATATATATGTGTGTGTGTGTGTGTGAGATATCTACATACATGTATTGATACATATTATGATGGATAAATTGAAATGTCCATATAGATGTATCAATATGTGTATACATACATATACATGTACATAGAGGAATATATACATATAATTGATATGATTATTATATTACTATGTGAATGTTAACTCATTTGTATTTCATTTGTATATTGAATGTGCACATACTTGATTAACATGAGATATATCTATATATAATAGTATATATACATATACATATATACATATGTGATGTAACACTTATGTTATTTATTGACATATGTGTGTGTGTGTATGTATATATATATATATGTGATGCTTGGGTCAATTTGTATGTAATACATGCAAAGGATTTAGAAGGCCAATTATTTCATATATGAACATTGAATTTAAAGGGTGATTCTAAGACAAAGTATTGCACAACAATTAAGTCAATATGGAAAAAAAACCATATTCGATACTATGGAATGCATCTTTAAGTTGCTAATTAGCGAATTATTCAACATTGGACGCTTTGTCATAAAATGATGAAATAATTACCAACAAAAAATAAAGTGAAACACATGAGAATAGGAAGTATGAACAACAAGATAAGAATTAGTCAAAGAACTATAAGCACACCATCTATGAGAAGCAAATCATCTCCTTATTGCTCAAGTGAACTATGACTAAGTTGGTAATGCTTGAGTGTTTCTTGTAGAATAAAGACTGTTTCATAGAGAATAAATATGCCAAGGTAATAAGGGAATGGCTGCATATTTGGCACCAAGTTATGAAAGTTCTTTTATTTGTAGAAGTCTATTTAAAATGCAAATCAATTTTCATCATATGAACATGTGCATTTCGGAATAAGTCTTTTGTTGTTGTCATTTGGATGGGTCGACCTGTAGCATTATTTACTGAGTTTGAGTTTAGTTTGATGCCACCTTTTAAGCTAAGTGAAGTGAATCGACTTGCATGGATTAAGCTGTCATTTTGCATGCCTTTTCTGTAGGCTGCAATATCTCATTTTTTTGTATAAATAGAGAGGCTTACACTCTCATTTGGGATGCACTTATTTACATTATTAGAACTACAATTGCTTTCTATTGTATTTTTGAGAGCCTTGAGTATTTTGTGAAGAGCTATATTGTGTGAGTTATATTTGTGAAAGCATATTATCAAATTGTGAGGAGTCTTGCTTTGTGAGGAGCTATATTGTGAAGTTTTTAAAGCTATTGTTGGAGGCTATGCAACCAATCAATTCAAGTGGTTAAGCATAATACAGGTGGGAATATCGTCTTCTATATTATGTCTTTATTTTCAAAGGATTGAGAATTGAATGCATTATTTGTTCAGCATGAGATTACTTGCATAAGGAAAATTATAACATATGCTTTGAAAAGGAAAATGAAGTTGTTTAATGCTTATTTGTAAAGTGCTTGTATTTACTCTGTAATAGGAGAGAGTGTTTGTTATTAGTATTCTGATACTAGGAATGATTAAACAAAGGATAGCTTAAGGGTTGTTCATAGCTTCAATTATTTAATTATATTAGATAGCTAGTGGGTCACTCCTGGGATAGATTATCCATTCAAGGGAGGGAACTTTTTTTATTCTTTGTGAGTAGAAATACCATAGAGTTTGTGGAAAAGGGAATAGGTTATTTCCAGGGTAAAATATTATCCTTTGGATAAAATACCTATGGATAGATTATAGTGGCTTAAAGTCAAATCGAGCTTAAGTAGTGTATGTGAGTAGGATGACTATCACTTGAAGTACTAATTGAGAACACTTTGGCCAAAGTAGTTTGATTTCCTTTGGCTCCACTATCAATTCACCATGATTCATTTATTTGCATTCTAGTCCTAGATCGTGAGTTTACAAGTTCTAGTCATGTAGGACACAACACTAATCTCAATTTGTTTTCGTTACCTGGATACTCCACCAATCTCTTCGTCAAAGGGAAGGGCCATCTATCCTATGATAGATGTGCGAGAGACCACATATGAGTCTGTGGTTGGCAGAAAAGAGCTTGAGTGATGCTTCTCCTCCTTAGCGGGTGACAAGAAGATTGAGATTTGAAAGGAGGATCCTAGACCATCTATTTCTATTGCTTTGAAGCTCGATTGAGCTATGCATGTGCTATGTACACATTATTTGGAATATTGTAATTTTAAAATTATTATATTGGAATGAAATCATTTTTTATTATTATTATGACATATGTGTTCATTTTGTCTTTATAAAATAAGGAAAAATTTTATGGCAATGGAAATGTTACATGGTTTATTTACTTGCAAAGTGAAAACTTAGGAAAAATTACTTCAGTGAACAGTTGGCATGTTACACATTGTCTAGAAAATGTGGCTCCTCATGCTCATGGTGTTGAACCTATAAAAGATTGCATCATAATTAAATTCCTAAATGTCCACACTTGTAATAGAGTACCCTCCATCATGCATAATTCCTCAACAACCCTAACATCCTCACACCCTTGATTTGGCCCCATGAAACACATTAAGGAAAAAATGACACTTGGCACCCTTCCACTAAATGCCATTGAGGCATTTTGCAATAATGCATTTATCCTTAACATGATCAAACCACTAAAAGATGAGGGAAACTAAAATAGCTTATTATGTTTGGACCTTAAATTCACTTGATGACATGAATAGAACATTCATGGGTGCCATGGATTTCAATTTTTTTGTCAAAGTTTGACAGTTTTTTCTCTTGAAGTTTCTCAATGAATTTGTCAAATCTATGTATCCTAGATGGACTAGTAGACTTTAGTGATGAAACAAGGCCTCCAACAACATTCTGTTTCCCATCTTAACATTCTTAAGAACTCAATTAAATCTCATGAGGTTCTAAAAGAAAAAATGACACTTGGTGCCCATGCATTGAATGCTTTTGAGGCATTTTACAAGAATGCATTCATTGTTGACACACTCAAACCATTTGGATATGGGAGAAATTGAGATAGGTTATTGTGTTTAGAGCCTATTTATACCTATAGACAAAAATAGTCTTGGGTGCTAAAGATTATAAGAAATGTCTTGTTAAAGTCTAGGAGTACTTTTCTCTTCAATCTCTTAAGCATCTTTGTTTGATTTTTACGGCTTAAAAGGATTGTGAGACTTCAACAATGAAACAAGGTCTCTATGTTGGTATGAAAAACGTAAATCACTTAATTAATTATTAATAGAACACAATCATACTCAACTCACATACTTAAGATTACTTAGGTTATGTGATTTTTTGTTTCAAGTCATAGTATTAAAACATATCATGATAAGATTTGATCATAGGTTTTTAATTTTATTCTTATATCAAGTATTTATCATTGTATATTATAATAATGATATTTTTGCATTATTTAAAATCTTAGGCTTCATGGAAAATTAGTTACTTTTCCCTTATGTGATAGGGTGTTTTGATTGTAGTTGATTTTAGGAGTGTTGTGGGAGTTCAATCATCAACTCCAACATGGTACTAGAGCTTCAAATCTATAAGTTTTTATATATTTTTGAGAGAATCATCCTTAAGCATGTAAATGGTACATCCTAGAGAAAAAAATGACTTCATTTTTGCATCCAAAAGGTATCAAAATCCTAATTTTTTTATCAAAACATCACATTTGAGTCTACAAAAGTTAGGGCAATTTTCTAGATATTAAAAAATTATGGACAAAAAATCATAAAAAATTTATAGATCTAATGCCGATGCCATTAATTCTATAGAAATCATAGGCTTCTACATTGGTACAAGTCACAATATTTTTTAGTAAAGAAAAGAGAGACAAGAGGTCAAATTCAATAGTAGTATGAATTGACAAAGTTTATGGCTAATAGTATAACAACATTGGTGCATTTTTAATAGTCTATATACTACCTAAGGGCACCAATGTTATACTATTAGCCATAAACTTTGTCAATTCACTATATGGGATAAACTTTGGTGCATACGGGATCATCTTGGGAAGGGATTTCACCAAGGCATTGAATGGATATACTACCATGGATCTTTCTCACATGTGGCTACCATGGAAGGGGCTACCAAACCAAATCTGTGTTGACCACAAACCCCGTATGAAGTATATGATCATGGAATACAACAATCTCAATGAGGTGCTTTTTGTTGAGACAGAGCTGGGAAACTACCATCCCTTCGCCCACCAAAATGAGGTTGAGCCTCATGAAGAATGTGCCGCCAAAGTCCTCTTAGTATTATTCAGTCCTTTGACCAGTTCTACCCAAATTCCTCTGAATGCAAAAATGTTGGTAGAATTCGATGACGAACCCGATAAAGACGATAACTGGGAACTACTCAACGGTTTCCAGGAGTTCATGGAAAAGTGTACTAGAGACCAACTTAGCTTGGGCGCCCGAATGGATTTGCGAGATCTTTTGTTGCCAAATTGGTGTAGGATTCACAATGCTGCCCACTATGAGTTTGATTGCTACTTATGTCAAATAGCAGTAGAACATGTTAAAAAATCAGCTACTCCTCAGATGGAAACACCAAAAGAAGTACCAGCAGAACCACCAGCAACTTAGTGCCCTGAGCTAGAAAATTCCCCTAGGCTGGCAAAGCCAGTCACTCCATTGAAAGGGAGCAAGAATTTAATCGAACCCAAAGTTAACAAGCTTTCCACATGCTGGACACTTTGATTTGATGGATCTAAGTCAAAACAAGGCACTGGTGCAGGTTTCGAACTCATCATCCCAATGGGTAAGACCTTTCTTGCTGCCCACAGATTGCAGTTCTATTGCACAAATAACGTAGTAGAATATGAGGCCCTGGTCTGTGGCCTTCTCATGGCCTTGAAGAAAAATGTCAAAGTGCTACAAGTTTTTGGGGATTCAAAACTAGTGGTTAAACAAGTCAAAAAGTTATATTCTTGTCATGATAGAAGACTTGTAAAATATAGGCATAGGGTTTGGGATCTCTTGGAAGGCTTAGATGCATTCAATATACAATTGATCCCTCATGTTCAGAATCGTATAGCTGATGCCTTGGCCCAAGCTGCCAGCACTTTGCAACCCCTCTCTTTGTCTGGGCTTAAGAAATTTACAGTCGAGTTGACATCTACACCATTAGTCCTAGATAATGTCACTCATTTTTAGGTATTCAATGATGACAAGCATATTCTAGAATTCATCACGAGTTCTAATGTCTTCGCAGCCCAAATAATTGATGAAGCTGATTTGCAGGAAGCCGAACTGGACAT
This sequence comes from Sequoia sempervirens, assembly GCA_007258455.2. Taxonomy (NCBI): domain Eukaryota; kingdom Viridiplantae; phylum Streptophyta; class Pinopsida; order Cupressales; family Cupressaceae; genus Sequoia; species Sequoia sempervirens. The sequence continues at coordinate 21,309 of VDFB02259063.1, forward strand.
AGAAGGGGTTATTAATCTCAAAACCAACACGATCCCCAGCGGCATGGTTCAATTGGAATGTATATTTGACTTGGACCATATCATAGACTAGAACCAACAAACAAAGAAAGAAGCCATAAGCAACCAGTGCGATGCTCACAACCTTGGAACAACTGAGAAGGTCAAGAATGTTTTTATTGGAAAAGTATGCATGCCTTAGGAAAAGAAGGGAATCACAAATGCGTTGCGGAAGTACTATGATGTGGTGGCATGGAGCTACGAGGATCTAAAGATGTATGACACATCCATCATCACGCACACCATCCCTCTCAAGATAGAAGTGAGACCATTCCGCCAGTGGCAACGTCCTATCAATGCCCTGCTGGAACTTGTTATTTACAAAGAAGTGCAGAAGTTGCTCTAGGCAAGAATTATTTTTCCAGTTAGACACCCTACGTGGGTGGCCAACTTGGTCCCAGTTAGAAAAAAGAAAGGGGAGATCAAATTGTGTGTAGATTTCCGCAATTTGAACTGCGCCTCAGAGAAAGACAACTATCTAGTGCCTTCATTGGATGAGGTGTTGCAGATCGTCAACGACTCCCAGATGATTTATTTCCTTGATGGGTACTCTGGGTACAACCAGGTAGTGGTACAGTATGAAGATCACCATAAAATAACATTCACCACTAGGTGGGGGACATTTTCTTACAGGAGAATGCCTTTTGGGCTCATCAATATTGGCGCCACCTTCCAACGCGCCATGGATATCGCCTTCAAGGACTTGATCAGCAAGTGCATAATCATCTACATGGATGATTTAACTATGTTTTCTAAAAAGCGAGGTGATCACGTCTTTTATTTATGCAAGGTATTTCAGAGGTGCAGGTAATTCGAGGTTTCCCTTAATCCCAAGAAGTGCATTTTCAATGTGACTAAGGGCAGATTGCTTAGACATATCATTTCAGAATAGGGCATCTCCGTAGACCCTGAACGCATCCAGTCATTTCTAAAAATCCCACCACCAGGCAACAAGAAAGAATTAAAATCATTCTTTGGAAAGATCAACTTTGTCAGGAAGTTCATCACGAGTTTCGCGGAGATTGTTAAACCCCTCAATGCTATGTTGAAACAAGATGCCAAAATTGAGTGGACTCCTGACGCCAAACAAGATTTCAAAGAAATCAAATGGGCCATTGTCGAGGCACTTGTGTTAGTCAATCCGGATTATCTAAAGTCATTTTACATCTACTCATTCACCTAAGAACATTCCTGTGATAGCATGTTGACCCAGAAAGATGATGAAGGTAATGAGCATCCGATCACCTTCATGAGTGCTCCCCTGAAGGATGTTGAGTTGTGATACCACAATGTTGAAAAGCAAGCATATGCTCTTGTTAGAGGGGTGAAGAAATTTAGACACTACATCCTATGCAATAAGGTGTTTGCCATTGTCCCCAACCTAGCAGTAAAAATGCTGCTCATGCAAAATGAATTGGGTGAACGAAGAGCTAAATGGGTCACCCTGCTCTAAGAATATGACATGGAGATCCAGCCGATGAAGCTGGTGAGAGGACAGGCACTCACCCACATGATTGTTGAAGCAGGGGCAGTGGCTGTTCTTGAACTCACTGTGCAACAGTACCAGCTTGAAGATGTCTCCTTGGGAGAATGGTACGAGAATGTTGTTTATTATCTACTGAACCACAAGTGTTTGCCGCACTTGCAAGGAGTCCAAAAGTGGGCCCTTAGATTGAAAAGCAATGGTTACATGCTACAAAGGTCCATTCTCTACAAGAAAAATTATGAAGGCATTTACTTAAGATGCCTTGGTAAGGAGGAAGCAGATCGAGTCTTAAAAGAGTTCCATGACAAATTTGGCATGGGCCATGGTTCTAGTTCTTCCACAACACACCAAATATTGAGAGTGGGGTATTATTGGCCAACTATCTTCAAAGATGCTCATTGTCATGTCTGCTCATGTCACACATGTCAGACAGCCGCCACCAAGGAAAAGAATGTTGCTCTCCCACTGTAGCTTGTGCTGGAGGTAAGGCCATTTGCGCAATGGGGCCTCGATTTCATCAGTCTGGTAATCCCTCCATCATCTGCGGGGCACAGGTACATTCTTACCACTACTGATTACTGTACTAGATGGGGCACATACATTCTTACCACTACTGATTACTGTACAAGAAAAATTATGAAGGCATTTACTTAAGATGCCTTGGTAAGGAGGAAGCAGATCGAGTCTTAAAAGAGTTCCATGACAAATTTGGCATGGGCCATGGTTCTGGTTCTTCCACAACACACCAAATATTGAGAGGGGGTATTATTGGCCAACTATCTTCAAAGATGCTCATTGTCATGTCTGCTCATGTCACACATGTCAGACAGCCACCACCAAGGAAAAGAATGTTGCTCTCCCACTGTAGCTTGTGCTGGAGGTAAGGCCATTTGCGCAATGGGGCCTCGATTTCATCAGTCTGGTAATCCCTCCATCATCTGCGGGGCACAGGTACATTCTTACCACTACTGATTACTATACTAGATGGACAGAAGCAATTGTATGTAAGCAATGCACAACTAAAGTAGTTACTAATTTTTTAGAAAGTTTTATTTTAAATTGCTTTGATTGTCCTTATGCTTTGGTATGTGACAATGGACTTGCTTTCACCTCATTAAAATTTGCTAGTTGGGCATTCGATTACGGCATTTCCCTTAAATTTTCATCCAATTGCTACCCCCAAGGCAATGGCCTCGCTAAGTCTACCAATAAGAACTTGATTACCATGATCAAGAAACTGCTAGATAGGAATTCCAAGGACTGGCATACCCAGCTCTGTTTTTCCCTCTAGGCAGATCGCACTCACCATAAGGCTGCCCTTGGCGATTCCCCATTCCACCTTGTTTATGGCCTAGAACCTATATTTCCTATCCATCTGAAGATTCCTACTCTTCAGTTCATCAATGATTTTTATGAGGGAGGAGATCGTAGGGAAGCTTGGTTAGCTGAGCTCTTGCATTTAGAGGAAGTCTGAGACCGTGTAATAGAAAATTTTTCCAAACATTAGGGCATAGTTAAGAGATGGTTTGACCGTCGAGCCAAGATTAAGGCCTTTAGGATTGCCGATCTGGTCCTGTGTTGGGACAAGGCCCATGAAAAGAAAGGGGGACAAAACAAATTCGACAAGCTTTGGCTTGGCCCCTTTCAAATAGCTGAGATTTTGGGAGACAATGCCTTCCACCTAAAGACCTTAACTAGTGAGAACGTCTCATTGCTAGTAAATGGGCAACACCTGAAGCATTATTTCCAAGCTTGAGCTCTTTCGAGCTCTTCTTTGTAAAAATTTGTATATAGGTTAGAGTAGGTTGCCCTTTCTAGTTTGCTTGCATCCTTTTATTTTGTGTCACTGTTTTGTTTTTCCCTCCTAACTATTTTTTTTTGAAAAGGTGTTTTCTACCCCTTAGCGGTGGTCGTGCTCGCTCGATGAGAAGTTTACTTCGCTAACCATCCTTAGTGTTCTTCAGCTAAACATTCACTCTCAACCATCGGTCTCTGAAGGCTACCCATGAATGATTTCTTTGTTGAACTCTGTCTAGAACTCGACCCTTGGTTGGATCTCTTTACACACATCTCAGATCTTGCACAAAACACATAATAATCATTTCTAAAGGACTATGCCAGGGTTGATATGACACCCTAGTGAGTAAAAAAAATCTTAAGTTTTCTCCAGTGACCACTGCATTCTCAAACCCATTGTAGGCTTCAGTGCTTACTCGGTCGAGCTAAATGATAAATGAGAAATGAACATTGAAGGAAATATCAAAACAAAAGAGAAAATGAATTTTGAAAATAAGCAATCATATGGGTGTTTAGGTAACTCTATCGGGGCTATGGATGCATGGCTGGCAGTAGAGAAATATCTATGGGATTGCAGCAACAACTCCATCAGAGCTATGGATGCTTGACTGGCAGTGGAGCAATGTCCAGGTTATTTTTGGTGTTAGAAAATTTATGTAGCTTGCTCGGTTGGATAGCAGCTCCTGGTCGCCATCCCGAGGAAAGGAATGAATTCACTGCACACACTTCTGAGATTCCTGTAAACTGACCCAATTAAGGATCTCGTTCTCCTAGATTCACCTTTTGGAAGCCGCTCCTAGTCTGCGAAACCAGAGATTCTAGGTCCCAAATGAATATTTATCCTTAGAACACTCAGGAGTGTTTTCTAGCAGAGTCACCATTTGTTGTGCCCTTAGCACACATGCCCCATTCAGAATGGGGACCCTCCTTCTCTTTCCCTTGTAGGGTCACTTTTGTCGTTGCCTTGTTTTACGTGCCCTTTTTTTTTGGTGCCCTGGATGGTCAATGTACCTATAAATTTTTATCATAAGTTGACTCGTTTTGTCTAGTTTTGATGCCCTCCGGGGTCTCCCTAGCAGTTTTCTTGTTCCAGCAGCCCTGGACACGGCTGAGCCCACCCTCTCGGGTTTCCATTGCTCGGTTTCCCTATCGTGTCCTCCGTCCCTGACGATGAATGGGCTGCGTCCTCCCAGCCTCCGGACCCCGGGCCTCCTGCCGCCATCGGTGAATTTAAATCCACCAACTTTCGCTCTGTCATACCTGCATTCAATGAGGCCATTAATGGTGGTGGGGGGTATAAAAGACTTGCTCAAATCTATTATTTTCACTTGACAGAGTTATAGAGCGTGATAAGAGCTTTCCATAGGAGTCTGCTGCCTTCGAGACCTTCGCACTCACGACCATTTCCTTCATGTGTTGACTGCTAGTGGATCCCACACCTTCCCACGTCGGGTGTTCAAGGTAGGTTTTCTGTTCACCCTCCAGAACATTGTTTTCATGATTCCTAAGGCTTAAAATGAATGAAAATCATCAAGAGGACATGTCAATGATAAAACGTGACACAACGAACAAAACCCATGTCCTCGAAAATTGAGAAAACCAACACAACATCCCCATAACCGATTCGGAGCTTTATCCCCGCGCGGCCATTCTTCGCGAGGGCATTTGTGACCCTCGGGCCCAAGCGCTCCCTTTACCAGCGGAGACTTAGCAAAAACCAGATTTTGAAGCAGCTTTAGGGTCTCTTGGGCCTAGGTACCTGGGATTCTGTCCCTCACTCTCCATCGGTGAGACCTCCCCGATTCAGCAAGACTTTTCACCAAGCAAACCCAGCTTTTGTCGAAGTGTTTTGTTGGGGAGACATTCATCTATCACTAGGACCTCACTGCGAGCTCCTTGAGTCTTCCCGATGCCTTCACTTTCGGAAAGACTCCTAGTGATTGCCAAGACTTCACAACGAAAGCTTTCTCTTGGTGAGCTTGGATCCCCTGTCGGGGTGACTTCGCAAGGCCGTGAAGAGGTTACGCTGACGGGCCTCTTCGTTGTCGAGACATCGCTAGTTTTCCATGACCTTGCCCTGACCCAAAAACTTACGCCAAAACTCCTCTTGTCAGCAGGACATTCCATGTTTTCCAAGACCTCACGACGATGTCACTTTCCTCTTGGTGAACACACTGCGTCCTTTTGACCTCCAGGCTCTGGACCCCCATTTTCCGCTAGGATCCAATTTGAGCAATGAACGAACTCATCCATGCTCAGTGTCTGTCTGCCTTCTAGGCCCCGACTCTCCCTCATCCGCTATTCTAAAAGGGAAAATATTTCCCATCCCTCCGAGCTTCGAGCTCTGCCCTTCCGACCGCCATAGGACTCAAAATGAAATCAAACGGCGAATGCTCGTGCCAGGTCCAATCCTATTCTTGGCTGTTAGCGAGACTTAGGGATTTCACCAAGCATTTTCCCCAACCTGAAAACTTATGTCGAAGGCTCTATCTATCGGCATAGTACGACCCGGTCAGCAAGACATCTCCATGCCTAAAGGTTTCCCTGCCGACATGCTCGGTCGGCAAGACATTGAGATGTCGCCAAGACATCTCGCTGAGGACCAACCTCCTACCGATGAAATTTCTTCCTGATGGTCACCGGGGCCTTTTCCTTTTGGCATGACATCTTGGCAAGAGCACTTTGTTCTCCCAAGCTCTTCCATTGCCATGACTTCACTCAATTGGCGAGACCTCTCCCCAACTTAGAAAACTTATGTCGAGAGCCCCTTTGCGCTACCTTAAGACCCATCATCTTCAGCAAGACATGACACCTTTGCTGGGACATCACAATGATATCAACTTCTTTTGGCGAGTGCCTGACATCCTTCCGTCGATCGGGTTCTAGGCTTCCTTTTGTCATTTAAAGGCTTCTATTGAACCTTGAACAACCTTGACCATGTCAGGCTCTGCCCTCCGGAACTCTATCCCTCGACCACCGTTTCAAAAAGAAAATCCTCCCCAGCCTTCCAACCGTTGGGCTTAAACTTTCCCATTGTTGCAAACACGTGATGAGAAAATCCAGTGGTCGACAACCGCTCCAGGCTTGGTCTACATCTTGGTAGTCATCCAGACATTCAAAGGTCGCCGAGACCTCTCGCCGAAGATCAACCCCTCCTGCCAATGTGCTTAGTCAGTGAGACCTTGTGAGGTCACCAAGACCTTTCTTTGAGGTGGATGCTCACACTGATTGGGAGATGAAACGAAGTGGTGGCTTCTCCCCCTTGCTGGGCTCAAGGTTCCAGACTTCCGTCCAATGATTTTCATCCCAAACGATGAATGCACCATGGCATCCCAGCCCTCAGGGCCCAATTACTTGAAAATGTTATTTCCTGACTGCCCTGTAGCCCTCCGGACCCCAGACCCCGGAGTTTTGTCTCTGAAATTATGTCTCTGATCTGCCATTCCAAATTGCCATCTCCAAACTGCTCTCCAGCCTGAGACCTCCAGATTCCCCTAAATTGATCCAAATGAGCCCAATTTGAAATCTAACTTTGACCCACATGCTTAATTTTGATCCTCTTCATTGCAGACCTATTAAAGTATCAAAATTTGATCGAGAGGTGTCTCCTAGATTGTTCCTCCCTGTTTGCCTACCCAAACAACATTCCTACCAGGGAAGTCTAGCCCTCTGGGCTCGAACTGTCAAAATGCCCTTAATCAAAAGATCAATAACATCAAGATAAAGTTCATGTTATGCTTGATAAATTATTTAAAATAGATTTCATCTTTGGGATTTCAACTAACATAAATGCTTTCGTGATCAATTACGCTAACTACACCTTTGCTTGCAGAATATATGGAATCGAGCGTGGGACCTTCAGGGGCAGCTGTTGAAAAGGACAAAGGAAAGAAGTCAAGAAAAATTCCTTGAGGGAAAGAAGACAAGGACCAGATGAAATACCAATTCCAAGGTGAGCCTCTCCACTCAAAGGTTACCATGGATTGGAAGGAGATCACTGATAGTAACATCAGCCACGTAAATATTGATAAATTCACACAAAGCATCAGAGTCAATCCAACGACCAAGAATGCAAGACTAATAAGGCAAAGTGGGATCGCAAAAGCTGCAGGATTCCCTCCATCCCTCATGGCCCCTGAATTATTCATGGCTTGTCAGGAGGCATATCAGCCCGACACAAGGACAATTATTGACAAAGAGGGCAACATTCTCACTAACATGTCACCTAAAGGAATCACAAAGACTTTCTATATCCAAACTTTTAAAGAGATGGAAGTCTCCACCATTGAAGAATGCTAGGCAGCGTGGGATGATAATCCGGCGGGCTGTAAAAGGTCAATAAATCAACATTGGATTAAAGAAAAGGGGGACAGCGCTGCGAAGGTTCCTCGCGAACTCTTCTGCAGTGATTTCCACGAAGATTACCATGACTTGGTCATGATGCTAAGCAGGGTGATGGGTCTCCCTACGGCAGTCGTCTTCTAAGAATGGATGGTGTACTTCATTGAGCAAATTCTTTGTGGGAATGAGGACATTACCACAAAGACTTCATTTTACTGGGGAGGAATAATAAGCAACTACTTCTATGAGTAGTTCGTTAATATAAAGAAGAGCTCCAAGTTCTATATGACTTCCTATCTCATCTATTCCTTGGCGGATCAGAGGTAGTACAGTGGGTTGTTTGTGGCACCCGATCAAGAGCAGGGGTGAAGACTCAAGGCCTATGATAGGTATCTGCAGCTCCAGTACCAAAACTTCAAAAGGGAATACTGCAAAGTAAACGACGCCTTCATTGGCCATATTATCAGAATGATTATCGAAGACTTCGAGAGGAGGGTCTCCCATAGTGCTAGGGTATTTTCAAAGCAGTATGCCTTTCTCTTCATCCAATACTTGAAGTTCACGTACATCTGTGCCCAAGGCTTCATCGAGAGGCCAAACAAGTTGCCTCGGTACCCCAATGACTGGATCATCCTTTTGGAGCTTTCTCGGCAGCTCCAACACATATAGGCAATCTTCAATAGCAAACACATAGCAGGGATCTCTTATCCCATGACTCTCGGCCAGGGCGTCTACCGACTACAAACTTCCCAATGTGCTGGTAACTCCGAGAAGAAACTAAAAGATTACTATTTTCACCTACACACTGCTCGCTCACAGATGGACCCATATGGCCACATAAGAAAGGTGCTAGGGCTGGGGTTCGCTCATCTCCACCACATCGAGGACTTCTGGGCGGATTGCCAAGATGATAAGGAGGTATTGGCAAGACATTATATGCGCATGACTGCATATTTCATAAGAAAGGTGCAGCCTTTCCCCATACCAAACCAGGTCGAGGAAGACAAGAGCACCATAATGCACCCTAGGTACCCTGCGGTCGCCAATCTACCAGTACCAACAATTGACTGGGACGAGCAGGAGGTCGATGACCTCAATATCATAACCAAGACAATCTTGGCTCATACTAAGGAGTGGGTCGATGGGCAAGTAGCCCAATTAAAGTGGCAAGGAGTAATTTTGACTTATGGAGGGCTCAAAAGTGAGCCAAGTGCCATAGAGGATGCCACTGCCACCGCTTCAAATGGTGGGACCTCCAAGTCTCCCCCAGTTACCAGGTCTAAGAAGAGAAAGGAGATAGAAATGGAGCAGTCTCCCAACCCCAAGGTCTATGCAAGGAAAGAAACGGGGGGCTCACCCTCCAAAAGGCTCAAGAAAATAGAAGGCGCCATAGAGCAACCATTAATCCAGGAAGAGGAAGCCAAGATACTGATAAAATCAAACCTATCCTGGCTCTCCCTGTTTTGGCTCCCCCATCTACCTCTCTAGCCATGAACACTACATCCCTGCCAGCAGTGGACATTTCTGTCCATCTTGCCCCTTCACCTCTAGTCGAGTCTATAATAATTATTGACTCCTCCTCTACCATGACTACTCCTCCTTCCTCCGCTACCATATCACCCACCACATCACTTCCTCTAGCTACGGTGATGAAACCTATTACCACTTCCACCGTGCATGAGGCTCTCTCGAGACATATGTAGAATCTTCCCCCTGAGCTCTCCCAGATCCTAATGGATCCCACTCTTCAAGCAACCCTTGCATAAGTCCTCGCTACTGCTCAGCCTTCACAACTACTGACAGGGCCACCAGCTATGAAAGCCACCATGCTAATCTCTAAGGAGTGGCAGGAACAAGAGCAGGAAGCTTCGAAGCCCCTTGAGGAGGAAGCCGATGAGTACCACGAGCACTCAAAGTACGAACACCGAACCATTGACAGGGTGGCTTATGAGGAGGAGGGGACTGGTTCCCCTGAGAGTGGGGACGAAGCAGATGATAGTGGTAGGGCCATCATGCAAGCCTTTGACGATGATCTTGAGGAAGAGCTGGCCCGAAAGCTGAAGGACACTGAGGTGAGAGCAGAAAGGTCACCCCTTAAAGAGGAAGGGCAGCCACCAGAAGATAGTCCAAGAGAAGATTTACCTAAGAGTGGAACCCAAGTTGTCAAGAGCCTCAGATTCAAGCAATCCAAGGAACCTGTGCATGAGGTTGAGCATGCTGAGGAAAAGAAATAAGTCAGGACAGCAGGAAAAGGGAGTCTTGTGTAGCAACTATCTATCAAACCCCCTATCAAGCACCTTGTGTTCATCTAGGACTCCGATGATGAAGAAGAAGATGCTGCCAAGGAGGATGATAGAACCATGGAAGGTAAGGAAGCAAAGGCCTTAACCAAGGGAGGCCAAGATGATCATGAATCACCTAAGGGAAAGTTTATTGTGCCTGAATGGCTAGAGAAGCAACTTGAAAGAAAAACCCCTATACTAAAAGATCCAAGGGCGAGGCTGGAGGCTATCTTAGCCCGATCTCAAATCACAACAAAGAAGGAAAAGAAGCTTAAGATCCGATCCAAGGTGACGATGGATGCTTCTGGGTCTCAAGTTGTGCAATAGCCATGCCTATGATCGGTTAAGAAGGGGTAGCTTACAACATCTCCACCATGGATCTAGGGACTGCTGCCAAAGAATAGAAAGTCAGGCATCTTGAGGAGTCAGTGGCCATAGTGGTACACTTGATAAGGCAGGACAAGATCTTGAAAGATGAGCTTAAGGCATAGGTGGCTATTTTGATAGATTACATTCAGTAATGGTCTTTGGTAGGTGACTTACCTACCACATCCACAACCCCACCCCAGTTGTTGTCCAAGGAATAGATTGATAAGATGGAAAGGAGAAAGAACTTGGAGAAGACAACAGAGAGTTGGTTCTGACAGGTGTTGTGTGTCAGAGACATGGGGATTAACCAGGCTATTTGAACAACCAATAAGTTCTTGGACCTACAGCAATCTTTGGAGGGCACAAAGAAGCTATGCACCAACTTCCCTACAACCTATGACTCCACCTTTCCAAAGATCGAGGCTATCCTTCAATTGCCAAAAGCCACGTGGGAAAAGGAGCTTGCATTTAAGAAAGATGATCACTAGCTGATGGATGTATGGCAGCGAGACTTTGACAACCAGAAGGAAAGGTTGGAACAAATAATGAACAAAGTGGATCCGAATATCAAATGGGTCAAAGAAATCAGAACGGAATGTGCCCGGTACCTCAAGCTAATGACGGAGTATGATATGCCCCCTATACAGATGGATCCAAAGAAGGTGAAGCCTTACTTCCAAAAGAAGATGGAGTGACAGTGGAATTTATGAGTTTTGCTTCCCATGCCTTCAATCAATCAGAGCTATTTAGGGACCAGGGTGCACAGTATGAAGAGGATTGGAAAAAGCTGGAAGATAACGCAAAAGAATGGAGCTGCCAAGTGTTGTGATATGAGATCATCGAGATAGACAAGCTCCAGCTGGTCATCCTGAAGTTCATGGAATATACAGCATCAAATAAGTAGGAGGACAGCCTTGTCAAAAATGAAGAGCTCCCTAAAGAGTAGCTACAGTAAAACAACAATCAGCTAAAAGACAAAGTGCTACAGTGCCATCACTAGAGGACAAGATAGGGAAAATGACAAAATGTAATTTTAAATTATGATATATTGGGGGTAGGAGAAACCCTATTTTGTAATTAATCTTGGCCACACAATAAGAATAAATCTTGGCCATTCATTTAACTTTTGGAGCACTATAAATAGGGGTCTCTTCTCATTTGCAAAGAGAGTTGAGTTGTTGTAAAGACATACTGCCGAAATTTATAGTGAAAATACATTGACTTGGTGCATTTTCTGAGTTTCTCACATGTTGCTTGATTCAATCTCCATTGTTAGATGTTTAACTTAGGTTTTATTGCTGTTCTAGTTAACTATTTTCTTGCTTTGGTAGATTTTAGGAATGTTGTCCTGTGATCATGAAAATTCTTGTTGTGTAGATGACTTCTTAGTCCATACTTTTTGTTGTTTGTTGATGGTAGATAGCTATGTAAAGTCAGTCTGGGCTTGAATTCAAAGCTGCTCCAAAACTTTTATCTTTGTTCATGCATTCACATGGTGAATGAAAGATGAAAAATTTGCAGAGCTTAGAAGATAGCACAAATTCCATGAGACTGTGAGATCTCTGGTTAAGTGGAATATTGTTTCCAAGAAGCTTCCCATTGCAGGAACTCCATCACTATTCACAATTAGTTGTAGATCCAAGAACCTCCTCTCTTCCCTCCCCTTTTTTCATTTTATTTAATGAGTAACCTATGCTAAGGTTCATTGCACATTGTAAAGCTAAACCTAATGCTAAAAATGGAGTTCAAGACTATTTTTTGAACCTACAAAAAATGCATGACAACTCTCCCATCTTAAGAACTCCATTTCAAGATCCAACTTCCCCACTTTGTAACTCATATGTAAGTCCGCCTTGTGATTCCAGCAAATCACATGAATCAATTGAGATATTCCAAGCACTGTCAAGACCTGACATTAGAGACCTTGGGATAGTGTTCTACAATCTGATTGTGGAAGATTGTCTTTCAAGAGAAGTAGTGCATCTATGCACTTCCTATGTTGAGAAGTGCATAAAAAACACATCAACAATATTAAGATATATTTGAAAGGAAAGAAAAGTGTGGAAACACCTTCCAAATAATAATCTTCAGGAGAGAGATACAAAAAGTATTTCAAAACTTACAATTACAAAACATAAAGATGCACATACATGAATAACCAAATATAAAATAAAGAATAAATACCATATTTTACATGGGAAAACCCTTTCAGGAAAAAATCCATACCAATACAAAGATCTCTTGTATTACTGTAAAACGTAAATTACATACAAGTTCAAAGATTTTCTCTTTCAGGTGTTTTTCTAGAATGAAATTAGTAACATTACATTGATGTTTTTATCGACCATCACACTTCCAATGCACTATTTCATTATACATATACTCCTCAAGTGTTACCAAAAAATTGATGTTCCAACCACCATATGAAACAAACAGTCACAAAAAAACTTAATCGTCTTCACTTTCTATCGTCATCAAAGTCCTACAAAAATGTTGAAGGGACTTGAAACCATGTCTCTCTGTTCTCACTATCACCCTGATACACCTATCACTTCATCTTATCAGGATGTCAAAGGAAATCATTATTATGTTCCATTCATATATGCATCTCCCTCTAATATGATTCCTTCACAAATGTTCACTACTACCAACACCTTCCTTCAAGATATCAAAGAGGCTCTGCAACAACTCATTTCAATATGGAAAAGTCTCATTGATGAAGAACCATCAAAATATCGAAGAGATGAAATGATGACTCCTTCCAATATCACAAAGTCTCACCAACACAGCTCCATCAAAACATTGAACAGACCGCATTTTAGGTCCCTTCGATATCCTCCTGTCTCCTCGATAATTCCTTCCCATTGTTCATTGAAATGTTGAAGGGACTACATAGTAGCTCCCTTCAACATTGACCTATCCCTTTGATGTTACTTCTAATAGTCCATCAGAATGTCAAAGGGACTTCTTATTATGTCCCACCGATATGTGTCTATCTCCCCGATGAAGTACTTACTACCAACCTATGAACCTAAAGCCTAAATCCTAAAGTGCTTATCAAGATGTCGAGTAGACTCACCAATTCATCCTACCAACATCAGTTGGTCACTAATGAACCCAAAATTGATGCCTTTACACCAGTAAGTTTGATACACCCTTTCTCATAATTCTCCCACTTGACGAAGAACTTACTAGGTCCCAACCAATGCTTGAAGTCACTGAACATTATAGGCCCCAAGGCCCATCAAAATGGAACACCATTTGAACTTATCACTGCTCATAGTCTTCATCAATGCATCAACAAAATTTGGCCAAAGTATGAAATTTTTCTAGACTAAACTTTCCATCATCCACCATATTACGAACAAAGTGGTACTACACATCAATATGTTTCATCCTAGCATGGAAGGTTGGATTTTTTCCAAACAAATGGAACTCTGATTGTCAAAACAAATAACAATCTACCCTACATCAAAACCAACATCATAACACAATATTTTAAGCAAAATGGCTTCCTTCTAGGCATGATTTGTTGCCATGTACTCAGCCTCAGTAGTGCATAAAGTGACTACAGCCCGCTGCTTGCTCATCTAGCTAACTACACTACCAAACAACATGAATACATATCCATTAGTGGATATTTTGTTGTTAATTTCCTCTTCCCAATTAGAATCCACATATCCATGAATGCTAACTGAGCTTTGAGATCTAGTAGAGTAACCATGATAACATAAGGCATACTCAAAAGTACCCTTAAAATACCTACAAACTCTCTTCATACCATCCTAAGGCGTCCTTCTTGGATTATCCATAAACCAACTAAGCACTCCCACTACTTGGGCAATGTCCAACCTAGTACAGACCATTGCATACATTAAACTACCAACTACACTTGCATAAGGAACCTTGGTCATCTCCTCCATCTTAGTAGGATATTTTGGACAATCTTCAACAAAAAATTTCATTCCCTGCAATAATGGAATTACTAACTATTTGCAATCCACCATATAAACCTCTCTAGTACATAATTTATATACTTTCTTTGGGTGAGCCAAATTTTTCTATTTCCCCTATCCCTTCTAATTTCCATCCCTAGAATATACCTAGCTAAGCCTAGATCTTTCATCTCAAATTGTGTTGACAATTGAGATTTTAATTCAAAAATCATACCTTTACTATTCCCAATAAACAACATATCACCTACATACAGGGAAATAATAAGAAGATGACTATTTTCATCCTAAAATTTTTGAAAGTGAAAATATGCAAAGGCAATCTTGGAGCTCGCCCAGACTGTGATACTAGTTTTTTTCAAGCCCGTGTGGATGGTATGGTGCAATGAACAGTGGGGAAGTCTTGGGGTGGGTTGAAAGCCAAGCTTAATGCCTATTCTAGGATTGGTAATGGCGATGGTCGGGTTGGAATGGGGAGAAAGTATGCTCTCCATTTGATTTCTACCCAAGATAACCTAGATCCACCTACTCTAATCCAAAATTCACTGGGTTTGACCCATTAGGGATGGCTCAGACTACCATGCTACCTAGTGCCATACCTTTTTCTCCTGCTCTTGACTCGATTTCCCTAGCTGCCTACAAGAACCAGGCAAACCCTTTTCATGAATTTTCTACCTTTTGACTAGATCAAATCTGTAAAACAAAACCTAGCTCATTGCATTTGTTGTCTCTGTCTGCTCCTCTATTTTCTATGCTTTCTTCCTCCATTTTGGAGCAATTTTCTCGATCTGGTGGCTCCATTGTTTCTATTGGGGATGTGGAGATTGTTCTTTTTGGAAAGCCTTTGGATTTTTGTCTCTCAGACAACTACACTAAGAAGATTTATGAAGAAATTGGAAAAAGATCTCTTGTTTTGAGATGTTTTCAAAGGTGCCCATCTATTTCATTTGTCTTTGATTGGGTGAAATCTAATTGGAGCAATCTATCAAATTTGAGGGTTGAAGCACTTGATTTTGGTTTATTTTTTCTCATTTTCAACAGAGATGAGGATTGCAATTTTTTGTTTCAACAGGGTCCTTTGTTTTTTGGGTGCTATGTCCTCTTAATCTCTTCTTGGACCCCTTTTTTTGATCTTGCTATTGCTAAGATTACACTAGTTCATGTGTAGATCATACTCTATAACTTTCCCTTGGTGCAGCATAATGTGGATCTCATTCATGATATGATCAGTTAGGTGGGTTCCTTTGTTAAACTTGATTATGATGGTGTGGATTTTGATTGCAAGTTCTATAAGGTTTTTGCAATGGTGGACATCTTTAATCCCCTCTCTCATTCAATCTAAATCCACTCTTCTCATGGTGTCTAGACACAATTTCTAAACTTCGAAGGTTTTCCTTTTCATTGCTTCCACTGCAACATGTCAGACCATAAAATTGAGGCTTACTCTTTGCAAAAAAAGGTTGGATCTAGGTCTGTTAGGCTGAAAAAGTGGGTCAAGAAGGTTGGTTCACCTGATGTTGATTTCATTTGGTAGAATATTCATGGTGTGTTCATTGAATCCTAACCTGTTTTGGATCTAGTTCCTGTGCAACCTTCAGTGACTTCTTCTCCCCCTCCGATACTTGCTCATGAAAATGTTCCCGAGGACTCTTATGGGTCATCAAAGGAGAATTCTAAGTCTGATGGCACTTTTTCCTTTATGGATGACTAAGACAATATGAACCATGATGATTTTGACTACAACACAATATTAGATCCATTATGAAAACTTGGGATTTCTCAAACTGCCAATAGTAAACTCAAACCTAATTATGGTGGCACAAAGAAGAAAGTTGGGAGAAAATATGAGGTTGAAAAACTTTGTATCAAAGGAAAGGAAGCTAAGGAGGAGGGCTATCAATGGACCATGGAGGCTTTCATTTTCAGGAAGAATAGAAGAGGTTAGTTATTTTTGGATGGTTGGGAGCTATTTTTTATGCTCTTTTACAATTGTGCCCTACTTTTGTTCTCCTTTTGTCTCTCCTTTGATGTGTCTTGATATTGTATTGTTTAGGTTCTTATCTCTTCTTTGATCATTCTTTTTCTGCATGGTAGAGTAAATGCAATTTCTTTATTATTTATTAATAAAAAATTATGCAACTAAATTGTGTTTTACGAACCAAAAAAAGAAAAGAAGATGACCACTTTTAGATTTAAAGTAGACACAATGATGAAAATTTGATCTCATAAACCCCAAAGACAACACATAGGTATCAAACTTTTGGTACCACATTATAGGCAACTGCTTCAAACCATACAAATATTTTTTTAATTTGCAATCCAGGTTTTCCTTACCTTTTTCAATGAAATGCTCTAGTTGGGACATGTAAATCTCTTCCTTTAGATCACCATGAAGAAATGATGTCTTCACATCCATTTTCTCAATTTCTAAGTCATATTCATCTACAAGTGACAACAAAAATCTGATAGACATCAACTTAGCTATAAGAGAAAATATTTATCCATAATCAATCTCCTCCACCTGGGAATATCCTTTTATGACCAACCTTGCTTTATGCTTCTCAATACTGCCATCAAGATCTATCCTTTTCTTGAACATCCATTTACATCCAAAAAAAATTTGACATTCAAGAAAAGCTATCAGATCCCATGTTTTATTCTTCTTCAAAGATTTCATTTCCTCATTCATGGCTTCCAACTAGGAATCTGAGTCAGACATACCCATAGCCTCTCTAATAGTCCTAGGATCATCAATGTTAGAAATCAAAGCATAGGCACAACCAAAATCCAACATAGAATAACCAAAAATTTTAGGTTGTCACTTCACATGTGTAAACCTTCTCAAAAGCTAAGGCTGAGGTTCTTCTTCTTGATCAAAATTTTCATAGCTACTTGAGCTTTTCTCACTAACAATTCCACTAGGAGTACATATTTCATCCTTATCTAGAGTAAGAAGAACTTAACTACCTCCTTTTTTGCTTCTTTCACCTTTGGCTTCAAATCAATTGTAGAAGGCTTCAACTCATAGAATATCACTCTTCTACTATACAACACTTTCTCTATAATTGTGTTCCAAAGCTTTTACAGGTTTTCACACCAATTCCATAACCAATGAAGATACACTTCATTGTCATGTTCTCCAATTTAGATCTCTTTTTATTAGGCACATAGGCATATTCCTCATAGCCAAAGACTCTAATTTGTCTCAATGAGGGCTTCTTAATAGATCATGCTTCCATAGGTGTCTTGTCCATGAACACTAAAGTGGGAGATCTATTAATCAAATAACATGTTGTAGCTACAACCTCAACCCAAAAATTATGTTCTAGACCAGCACTACTTAGCATACTTCTCATCCTTTCTGCAACTCCATTTTGTTGTGGAGTGTAAGGAGTTGTTTTATGCCTTTTAATTCTGTGGTCCTTATTAAACTTATCAAAATCTACTGATCAAAACTCACCACCATTATCTGTCCTCAACACTTAATATTTCTACCATATTGATTTTTAACCAAGGTTTTAAATTCCTTAAATCAACTAAATACTTCAGTTTTACTTCTAAGAAAATATACAAATTTCCTCGAATAATCATTTATGAATAAGACAAAATACACAAATTTCAATAAAAAAGGAACATTAACTGGACCAAACACATTATCATGAATATAATCTAGAACACCAGAATATTTATGAGGACTAGAATAAAATGAAGCATGGTGTTGCTTTCCATATATGCAATGTTCACAAAAATCAAACTCAATATTACAATAATCAAGCCCTTTAATCAGGCTTTTATTTTTCAAGGCTTTTAAGCCCTTTTGACCAATGTGGCCAAGCCTCTGATGCCACAACATTTTTTCTCTGGTGGGAACTTGATATCCAAAGAGTTTGTGTCCTCATGAACAACACCTCCTTTCTCTACATGATCATATTTACTTGAATTTACAGAAGCACTATTACACTATACTGCGCATGCATCCAACTTATATAGAGCACCAATTCATACACCCTTATCCAACATCATAGAGCCTCTAATCATTCTAAAAACACCATTCAAGAAAGAGACTTGCACACTAGCATCATTAAGCTTATTTATAGAAATTAAATTTTGATCTAGACATGGTATATGCATCACATCATTGATTCCCTTCACTCTTCCATTAGGAAATTGAATTTTGCCTCTTCCACAACCAACAATCTCCAAGAGAGAGTCATCACCCAAATACACCCTTCCACCAGCATACTTTTTGTACTTTGAGAACCAACCTCTATGAGAGATCATGTTAAAGGATGCACCTGAGTCAATCAACCAAACGTCTTTTGATGCTTGAATTGCAAAGGCTGCTATAAAGGCATCTAAATCGCTCTGAAAATATTCATTTTAGAAGAACTATTTTTCTTTTTCTTCTTCTTCTATTTAAAATATTTTTGGATGTGTCCAATTTTCCCACTATTATAGCATTTCACCTTGGACTTTTTACTAGGATACTTTGATCTCCCCTCTGACTTGGATTTATTCTTCTTGTCCTTTTTTCCTTTCTCCTTTTCTCTTCCTCAAAAAAGAAGAGCTTCCTTGGAAATCTTAGAAGATTTCCTCTACATTTCTTATGATAGTAATGAAGCAATCACATATTCCATCTTGAAAGTGGTTGTTGTACTCCTAATAGCCATTACCAGGTGATCCCATGTGTAAGGAAAAGAACATAATAGAAGCATGCAATGGTCCTCGTCATCTATCTTCACACCAATAGACCCCAACTAAGCAATGATAATGTTAAATGCATTCAAATAATCTGTAATAGATGCTCCTTCCTCCATCTTCAAAGAATACAACTTCTTCCTTAAAAATAACTTATTTACCTAATATTTCCCCTGATAAATGTCACCAAGCTTCTTCCATAAAATTTTCATTGTCTTCTCTTCATGGAAATTCAAGAGAACTAAATCGGCCAAGCATAGTTTGATTAGACCCTTGGCTTTTCAGTCTATTGCATCCTAGTCATTCTATGAGGTTGCTAATGGTTTGTTAGAGGTCACTACATCTCATAACTCTTGGTCTACAAGTATATCTTCCATTTTGAGTTTCCATAACTCAAAATTTCCACCATTGAACTTCTTAATCTCTACTCTTCTAGATGTGCTTACCATCTTAAATTTGCAATGTTATAAACTAGATTTCTCTACAAGACTCCCATTGAAACTAGATCAACACAAAAATCCCTTCTAACCCACAAGGATAACAAAGTTGGCCAAGCTATGATACCAACTTAAAGGAAAGAAAAGTGTGGAAATGCCTTCCAAATACTAATCTTCAGGAGACAGATACAAAAAATCATTCAAAAATTACAATTACATAATATAAAGTTGCATGTACATGAATAAAAATAGAAAATAAAGAATAAATACCAAATTTTATGTGGGAAAACCCTTTCAGGAAAAAACCCACATCAAAGCAGAGATCTCTTGTATTCTCATAAAATGTAAATTACAAAGAAGTTCATAGCTTTGTTCTTTTTAGGTGTTTTTCTAGAATGAAATTGGCAGCATTATGTTGTTATTTTTATCAACCATCATACTTTCAATGCACTATGGAATTGCACATACTCCTCAAGCATTACCAAAAACTTGACATTCCAACCACCATACCAAACGAATGGTCACAAACAAACTTAACCATCAAGTCACTTTTTGTCATCATCAAAGTCCTTTCAGGATGTCAAAGGGACATGAAACCATGTCTTTCTTAATTCTCAGTCACCCCGATATGCCTATTGCTTCATCCTATTGGGATGTTGAAGTGAATCATTATTATGTCTCGCCAATATATGCATCTCCCTTCGATAAGAGTCCTTCACAACCATTTATCGCTACTGACACCTTCCATCAGGATATTGAAGAGACTCTATAACAACTCCTTTTGATATGGTGAAGTCTTGTTGATGAAGACCCATTAGAATGTTGAAGAGTGTGGAGTATAGCATGATTAGTCACCACAAACCAATAACAACACCACCAAAAGGACACTAGAAATGGGATAAGGGAAACCCAAAAGGAACCAGTTTGAAAACATGCTAGCAAATAAAACTCCCAATCCATACCATTACACTGAATAGGACCAAGAATAAGCCAGTCCTTTTACGTATCCACCTCATAGGAAAAGGACCACACACAACCGAAGTCCTCCAAGCAATACCAAGGAAGCAACAAGCATCACACCAGACCCCCACAATAGGAGAGTCAAGAGAAAGCAACTCTAGAAAAGAGAAGAGAGTAGACAAATTGGCCACACACTCCCCCCACAAGCTCCTCCAAATAGAAAAGGGCCAAGAGGCTAACCCCCAAATACCAATAGCAACATGCAAACCCCATAGAAGGGCACACACAAAGAAACAAGCACTCAGTCAACATGAAACTATGAAGAAATAGGGGAAAGCAGTTTTGCAGGCCCAAAACAAACAATAACATCAACATCCTCACCCGCAGCATCAGAAACTTCCTCAAAAAACAAAGAAATGAGGAGCCAAAAAATATTTTCCCACGGAAAAGAAGGATCCCCCAACTGTGCAGCATCTAATTTTCCACCATCTAGGTCCTCATCCTCCCCTCTTCCATCACATTCAACAACTCTCAAATGGCTGCCCCTAGCCCATTTCTTGGTCGACGCCCTTACAGCGGAACAATAGGAACCAACATAGAGAGGGAAGTATGTGGAAAAGAATAGAAGCAACCCAAGCCATCCAACCACCACCCACTAGCCATCATCACCATCATTGTTTGAGTTTGAGTCTTCATCTCCAACAAAATCAAAGGATTTCAAAACCCTCGTCCCATTGCTTCTCTCACCCATGCGCTCCATTACGGGAAAATTTTAACTAGGGACTTAGCTTGATTTATCTCATCTAGTTGACCCATTTCTTATATTTTGAAGTAGTCACCACTTCTCATATTTTTAGTGTAGAATGTTGATTTGTTAGCATAACCTTCAATATTATGCAATAGGATTGGAGGCTATGGTTATTTTGGAACTTTTCTAGGTCTGCACACTAGTCTTTGCTAGTCACTCCTTATGTTTCCTTTTCATCTTCTCTATTTCCATGTTCATTTGTATAGAATTGATAACTTTATATTATTTCTCAAAGAGGTAAAGCACCTATTCACTATCACCACACAATTCACAACTAGCATCTTGTAGTTGTCTCTAGCATGTACAAGGTCTATGATACTTCTTGTACTTGATATAATGTTATTTTATGTTGTGAGGCATTCCTAAACATCATCATCTTTTCCTCTTCCATTTTATCCCCTTCCTCTTAACCATGGCCATTTGTATTCATGTTTATGATTTTCTTCCATCCTCTATGAAAACACTTAACAATGATTAGAATTCTCCTAATGAATACACAAATGCTTAGTGTATGTAGTGTTGAACACCCAAAATAATGAGATGGGGGGTGAATCGTTATTTCATTAAACAACTTGTTCATAATCCATCCAATTAACAAAAGACATCCAACATTAATAATGAATGAAAGTATGCAACAATCACAAGATCACATAACACATGAACACCAATATTTTTACATGAAAAATCCAAAAAGGGAAAAACTATGGTGAGGATTAGTCCACAATATATTATAATTGGTTATAAGATATTACAAAAGGGCTCACTACCAGGACACAATATCCAATAGGGATCACAACCACAAAAAGAAAGATAGATAGAAGATAGAATGACTACACAACCAAGATGTGAACCGATATGAAATACACCTTCCTTGTGCTAAATTTAGTTCCTCTAAAGCTAATATATTGACTCTATGCACTTTATTAGATATAAAATATAAAAAATTGCTCTGCTTTACAGTCGTTCAATATTCATAATATATATGCTACTATTTGGATCATACACATACAAAATTTGCATACTTTCATATCATATCTCAAGTACAACCTCAAAAGTGTCTTATATATACCCAATTCATCAACATACATCAATTAGGTTGGCCTAATTAGATGTAGCCCTAAATTAAATCAAAATTTCCTTGTCAACTCCACACTTGAACCAAAACATCTTCATGCTTAAACCAAAACATGCAATACTTGATTTAGGTTGGAATGGACCTAAGATAGGTCTCAGTAACATCCGCAGTACATATTTGATCACCACAACACACACAAGCATTAGGTCAGCCAAGAAATAGACCTAATCACAAAATATGCTAACTGAACAACACTAGTGATCAATCTAACCACATAATCAAACGCCATCTGGAATATACAATGTATTGAAACTTGTAAGCAATCTCCCAAAATTTCAAATTTTGATTCTTATCACTGAAGGAAGGTAGATTGGTTTACACATACCTACTAGCACTGTACATAACCAAAAAGTGTATGTCGAACTAATGCCACTTATATCTTTCAAACTATACATCCAAACCAACTAAAATTTTGAACATAGATGTAAATC
Source organism: Sequoia sempervirens (assembly GCA_007258455.2). Classification (NCBI taxonomy): domain Eukaryota; kingdom Viridiplantae; phylum Streptophyta; class Pinopsida; order Cupressales; family Cupressaceae; genus Sequoia; species Sequoia sempervirens. The sequence goes on from VDFB02259063.1 coordinate 44,063, forward strand.
ATAGTTAGAAACAACATACTATCATTGCATAAGTAGATCTTATCATATGAGAGAGTGCATACCAAAATACCAGATTAGAGTAGATCTCCATTAACGAATCGACTTTGTTCACCAGATCAATGTAGATATCAATAATCAATGTTGACATCAATGACAACACATTAAGGGGATCCTTCTTCATTCTTTCAACATGTAGATTATATATGATTTGAAATTATTTTTTTAAATCTCTTTGACATGGATGGTTGATATACCTTTTTCATCAAGCAACCCAAACCATACTTGTCATTGTTTGACAATATTTTTGGTATTAGACCATTGATTTGAAAGATTAAATAATTGTTCACTCATTTATTGTTATAAGCCTAATGGTCCCTAATATTTTTATGTGACACAAACTACTTACTTATAGACCTAACTATCCCTAACACATCATGAATTCTTAATGCTTCATAGGTCTTAGAAAATTTATAGATGGTTTGATCACTGCACAAAATAACATATGGGAATCCTTGCAAATATTTGTGAGCTTATAATAGGTAGATGTAGTTTGATTTATCATTGTCAAAATGGAAACAAAGGATTGATTGATCTAATTAGAATTTAACAAATAGTGATTGAGTGAATATATTTTTATAATGCATTAGACCTACTAAGTCCAATAGTGTTGATAGCCCTTACCCTCTAGATCACCTATAGGCATTTTCTTCTAAGTCTCTAACAAAGCAATAACTTGATTTGGTGAAAAATCAAAACATGGCACAAATGGGGTGCACAAAACACAACTCAAATTCATGAGATGTCCCTCTTTAAGAAGAATGATCCCACTACTTGTTTCAAGGAATTTGTGGGTCCACTTGCAAGTAGGTTTCAAGATCTTACATGTCAATCTCATTATAAAAGTGAATAATTTTGCAAACAATAGAATTATTTCTCAATTTTCTCATGTCATCTACCATGATAATCCCCTTATCTCCTATTGTTGTGACAAATAACTTCAAAAATGCACTCTTTGGGTCATATTAAGGGAGAAATTTGTAATCATACAAGTTGTCCAACCTATCCTTCATGCCTTTCATTCCATTTTCTTTCCTGAGACAAGCAACATTGCTTAAATATCTAAACATGTCTACTCAAAGATTCATTCAGTTCTTCATAGACTTGTGTGAGGTAAAATGTGTGAAGGTAAACAAGATCACACATTCAATGAAACATATTACATGAGAGATTTGAATCATAAAACTAATCAAAGCAAAATCTCTAAAATCATTCCATTGTTCTCTATTCTCAAGGATCATCTAAATCATTAGTTCTCTCATATTTGTATTTGCACTACGTCTAGTTTGGATGACAGGCTAAGAAACGAGATGTTGTAAGATGCAAGAATCTAATTTCTACATGAAGTATAAACTATGTGATTAATTCCATGATGCTATGATATTAATACTGTTGTGATAAAATGAAGATTATGCAATGATGATGCTAAAATTTTCTATGGTAGGAATGTTGTATGAAAGCTAAGACGATGACTAAAATGCAACTGTAAACTAAGGCATGATTATAAATTAATATGATACTACAATGCAACTTGCTAAATACTAAATTGATCTATGCTCACTAAATGCTCTCAATATTTCTTCATAATAAGTTTTCTCAAAGATGGGATATTAAATGTTGTAGAATGGGCTTGTATTTATAGGATTTCCAAAACATCTTGTGATGTGGCAGCAATCAACGGTCAAGATTTCAGCATGAGAGATGAATGATGGAGATGGAAAAAGTTAGAGAGAATCATGGAGGATGTTCCCTTGACTGTGAACACCATGCCAAATGTATGAGCGAAGAAAATCTGTGAAAGAGACAAGTGTCCAAAGTTTATTTTGGAATTGGTTGAGGATAATTCCCATTTAAATATTAAACATATTTAAATTTGTGTGACACTTGATGATGTGGCAAGAGGAAAAGTTGTAGACATGTGCTTAAATTCAAATTGGGAATTTAAATTTAGCGAGAAGAATATTAATTAAATAAAACAAACTATTGACATTTATTTATTTAATTAAATTAGAGGAATATGAATTAAGATGGTAGAATTAGAAAAATGTGAACTATATAAATAAATTTAACATTTATTTATAAGTAGACAAATTAAAGGAGTCATTAATTAAATAACTTGTATTTAATTAATTAATTGTCTTGACTGATTTTAGGTGTATACATTTTGCCCCTCTTTTAAGTAATGTGTTTACACACAATTGCTTCAAAGAAAAATTTGCTATTGATGATGATGAAAAATTCTTTTCAATGCCCCAAACGTTGATTTTTAGGTGATGATAGATATATGGCCCCTTGGGAGATAAATCGATGAATTTTTAGGATTTTTTGAAATTTTTGATGATTTTTCGATGATTTAGTGATGGTTTTCAAATTTTATAATTCAAAGTTGATTTATCTCCCAAAAATGATGTTGAACCTGCCAAATGATGGAGTGATTAATTAAGCCCCTTTTTGACTCCTTGTTTTTTATGATTGATAATTGCTTCAACTGATTGTTTAATTTGATGATGTTTGATGATGTTGATAGATTGAACTCATGATAGGTGAGGATTAATGATAGGATGATGATGACTGACCTCATGATAGGTGAGGATCAATGATATGATGATGATTGACCTCATGATAGGTGAGGATCAATGATATGATGATGATGATTGACCTCATGATAGGTGAAGGTCAATGATAGATGCTCAACGAGATTTTATCAAAATATCATTGGAGCTTATTAGATTTGATTGATTGATTGGTTGGTAAGATTGTTGATTTGCAATACGTTATGATCATAGGAGGATTTTAGAATTCTTTAGTCCAGTGAACGCTTCCTAAAGACGTGGGACATGGTTTCACATCTAGTGCAGGCCAATTTAGATATTATCAGTCAATGTGGTTTATCATCTCTGATTGATATGCCCCAGTATAGGATTGATTAATCTACTAAGACTTGATGATGTACTAATACTTGAAGATGTACTGATACTTGATGTATACAATTATTCAGTTAGAGATTTTGTGATTTCTGCCACTTTGTTGATGTATCTCTTTGGCACATTTGGATATCATTGTGTAGACATGAAAAATATACTGATTGATATCATGCATTTGATCCTGATCTACTAACATCAATTATTCTTAAATCACTTCCTTACTAACCATTTAATTAATTAATCTTTATTTAATTAAATTCATCATATTTCCTCTATTAATTAAATAAATCAACTTTATTTGACTAAGTCATCATCTTCTTTTAATTAAATAAATCATTTTATTTAATTAATCCTAATGTTCCTTTGTTAATTAAATAATTCATTTTATTTAATTAACTTCTAAAGTCATCTCCTTTAAATTGAATAAATTAACCTTTATTTGATTTAAATCTAACACCATCCCTTTTAATTAAATAAATCAAACTTTATTTAGTTAAATCTAATGCATCAATTTCCTCCCATTTGATTTAAATAAATCCAAAAATCTAAGTCAAATGTCAAATCAGCTAAATCTTCATCTAAATTAATCAAATCATGATTAATCCTAATCCTAATCCATCAAGTCCTCTACCTTTTGCAATATGCACAATAAATCAATTTATTTGATTTATAAATTCATCTATTTCATTCAAAAGGGCATCTCAACTGGAATATTCCTCCATTTTTTAAATCTCCCTCCAAAAATGACTTGTCTATCCAATAAAGCACTTAAGAGCTCTTACATGTCTCTTTCATGTCTCTTGCACAAGTCAAACTTGGCATTTAACTCATCTTTCATCCCCCCTAAACATGCCATTTCATCAAATTCAAATTTCAAACTTGCACATTGATCAAAATGTGCTCAAGCTTCCTCAATTCACATCTTGACAAATGATACTTGGCCATTGGATGTTGAATGATCCCACATTCATCCATTTTTCCTCATTCTTCAACATTCTCATCTATAAATAAGAGGCTTTCCTTTGTATTTTGGATCCACAACTTCATGCAAAGTTATAGTCTTTAGATTTTGAATTTTGCGCATCCATTTTTCATCTATTTTTAAGTTTTATAGCTAGGTTATGTAGGTTTTTCTCCAAGGAAGCATCAAATCTACATCAATTCATCACAAAGCTTATCAAGGGTTGGGAAAGGGCTACTTTCCACATCAAAGTAGTACCAATCCACTATGGGATCGAGTTTGCATCATGTTTTCATATGCTTTTGTTTAGTTTCCTTGTTTCTTTGATTGCATATTTAACATGATGGAGTATTTCATAGAGATGTTTAATTTGTTGTGTTTTAAATGACTAACATGCTAATGTGTGTAAAAGTTTAAACATTTTTCAGATTTTAGACATCTACACATTGTATACTTGACATTGTGATTTTGAGATTTATATGATATGCAACAATGATTAGTGATCTACATGTGTTTATGATTTCATGATGGATGCCTATGATGGATGCATTTAATTTATGCTTTATGATGCTTATATGATGCTTATATAATGATTATGTGGTGTATGCAATGATGATATGATAATGCATGATTGATGATTCTATATGCTTTATGGATGATGTTTTATGTTATGTGAGATGGATTTGATTATGCAAATGATGTGTGATGTTTATGTATGTTCATGTGATGTTTATGTTGATCCAATTAGTCCTTTGTTAGTCTTGGATTTGAGTAATAAAAAATTCACAGGTTGTATTCCATACATCCTGGAAAATCTATCTTCACTAATGGTTTTATATGTTCATAACAATGACATTATATCTTTACAGGGAAACCTACTTATTGGTCATGTTCCTCAACAACTTTTTCTTCTTGGAAATCTTACTCTGCTAGATATGTCTTTCAATCTTCTTAATGGACCATTATACCATGTCATGTTTCTCAACAACTTTTTCTTCTCAGATATCTTACTCTGTTGGATATGTCTTTCAATCTTCTTAATAGACCATTTCTTAATCCATTAATAATAGATGAAATGATTTTGATTATGCAAATGAGATGCAATACAGTTTTTTGTGTTTTCTGATGTGGATATTATGATGTGATGCTTGAATGGATGGATGATGTGATAATGTATATATGATATGAGAATGCATTCTAATGTATGCAAATGATGATGCAACTATATGAGAATGATGTGTTTTTGGTTAATGACAAGTATACTCAATCCATTGATAATAGAGATAACATCATTTTGAAAATTGTTCTAGCCTTGGAAACCCCATAAATACAGATGCAAAATTAACATGGATGCAGTCTAACTTAACTATGAAAATATAATATTCAAATTTTTCCATCATAACAACCGATTTTTCATGCTTTTTATCATCATTGAGATTTTAAAATGTTGAAAGTGAGTACAAACATCGACGGTATAATTAAACCATGATGACCTGAGTACTACTTCCATGATTTTTGACAGTGCAAGTTAACACAAGCATCTATGTATAATTAAACCAAGATGACCTGAGCATTTCTTGCATAAACAGACAAGAGTTAATCATTTTCCTATGTAAATTTAGAATGTCATCAATGATACTTTGTAGAGTATGTCTTGTGAAAATTTGCACAGTAATAATGATCAACTCACAAACAATAGACAAAGAAGAATCATACTCCTTCCAGGATCCTCTAGTTCAATACATCATTGAGGTACTCCTGAGATATGATAAAAAATATCAAAATACAACAGTTGAACATTCATTCCACAGTGATAAAGCCATGATTCAAAAGGAACATCATCCATTGAAAGTTAGTTTTAATTTGATTGATTTGGTTGTTTGATTTGGATGGTTGATGTGTTACTAATGGTGATTGATGTTCAATGTTGGTTTTTGCACTATGATTTTTTTATTTTTTATGTTTGTCCTACTGCTATTTTTCTATTGGTTTAAGCTCAAATTTTATTGCCCCTAGTGAGTTCAATATTTTTCGCCCAATCTAGGGTAAGACATGATCACGCTGCCAAGATATGTACATGAGGATTTTCGATGATGGGCAGAATAATGGTGAAATCAAATGGTCAGCATGCTCAAATAGATAGAAAAGTGAATCTATCACAAATAGTGCATGTTGCCAGGTTTTCACTACTTGTTTTTATTGCACTTTTTCAGATTTGATTAAAAAAAAAATCACTTATTTTTCTCTTTTTTGATTTTTTTTGTTGTCACCAAGATGCTTGTTTGCTAGGTTTTCATCAAGGCAACCATTTTTTCAAGACATTTTTTGATGTTTTGTTTTTTGTATTTTTTTATTTTTATTTTTTGGATTTTCTTAGGATACTTAAGATGAAATGATATGACCAAATTTTCCCCTAATCTTGTCAAGAACAAAGGAAGAAAATGGGACATGGATTTTCATAAGCTAGAAGACTTGGAATGAAAGAATGCAAGGATAAGGATAATGGATAGGATGAGAAAGATCAATTAGATAAGATACAGACATACTGTCCAAGTATTTTTCTCCTATTCCTCATCAAGACCAAGGAAAGGAAGAAATGGTGTATTTAGCAAGAATGGTGGTATATGGATAAGCCAAAGGATATGGTATGGAAAATATGGATAGAGTGTATATGATAAGATATATGATGTTCAAGAAGATCCTTAACCTTGTTGAGATCAAAGGTGGGAAATGTGGAGGATAATATATGCATGATAGGAATATGGAAGGACTTAAACATCAAGTTTCATGACCAAATATCCCTTTAATAAACCATGGAAATAGGGATTAGACTCATAAATTTTTTCCTATTAAAGGTATGACGGAAGAACTAAGGACTTATCCAAAGGATTGGATTAAAGGAGAAAAATGGGGGATGAATGTTGGGTAATGTATAGGAGGTGGGAAGGCTTGTTGATGGATAGATGGAAAGGATTGCAAGGTCAACAATGGCACACACCTTGAAGGGTGATGGAGTGACGGAGGAAAGATAGATTTGGAAGATGATAGGATTTTAGATGGTATATTGGAGGAAGCTTTTGGATTAGCAAATTTGCATTCCAATTTAGATTTTATTGCTTCTATGAGACTTTTTGGAATCCACGTGACTTTTGAATTTGATTTTTGCTTTGAGGTCCTTTTTGACCTTTGAGATTTTTCTCTTTGTTTTATGGGCCTTTGTGGCCTTGGGAAATTTTCCTTTTGTTTTGATGGGCCTTTGTGGCCTTTCTGATTTTTCCTTTGATTTTGGATCAAATTTTCTTTTATTTTTGCATGCCTCTTCGAGGAGACATATTGATCCTTTGATACATGTGGAATTTGATATGGAAGCTTTTGACATTTGGCACCCAAATTTCCTCCAAGATCAATGGGAGGGATGGATTGAGATGAATGGAATGGAGGTATTATGGATGAGTGAGCATAGGTAGAATTTTGAAAGGGCATCAAGGATGTGTGCCTTTGTTGTTCTTGAGGAATGGAATATGGACCTAGGATAGATGGAAGGTTTGATGGACTAGGATGAGAACCTACCTGATAGATGGAAGGTTTGAGGGACTAGGATGAGGACCTATGATAGATGGAAGATTTGAAAGACTAGGATGAGGACCTAAGATAGATGGAAGGTTTGAAGGACTATAACACTTAGTTGTATAACCAAGGCCATGGTAATATGGGTTTTCTTGAGAAAAAAGGGGTTCTAGGATACCTTGTTCATGAAGGCCTAATCCTTTTTCCTTTATAATTCATACTTTGACACATTTTCTTGCCAATGGGAGATGTATTATTTGTGAAACTAGATGCAAGTCCACTTTGGGGAGGATATGATATGGATGAAAGGATAGGTGCTAGAAATAAATCAGAGCGGATAAAGGTGGAGGATGCCAATTTGTAGGTGTGGGGTTCATGGATGGCTAGTATAGGTGTGATAGGATCTTGACATGGGGGTGATGGAGTGTTTTGATCTTGACTTGGAAAAGGATCAAAAGGTGTAGAAGATGAAGTAGCTTGCTCTTTATTAGGTGTGGAATCATCATGTAATGGTTTGAAAGGCATACCTTGATCTTGAGAAGGATGAACATCCTCATGGAATGAAGGGATATCCTCTAATGGAAGCATATCTTGATCTTGATGAGGAAGGGAATCATGAAATTCTATAGAAAGCATATCTTGATTGTGATAAGGTAGGTCATCATTAGATAGGCTAGAATAATGATCATGCTCCTAGGATGCAATGGAATCATGAGATGGTATGGATTCATTAGATGTGGTGGAAGGAGGACTTAGAAGAATACTTTTCTCTTGAGATGGAAAGGAATCATTGTGGATGAAAAGTGAAAGGAGGGGATCATCATAGAACTCTTGAGAGATGGGGTCTTGGTCAAATATTGGAAGAACTTGTGGAATTTTGATATCATCGGATGAAGTGGAAAGAATGCTTTGATCTTGATGTGTAAAGGAGTCTATGCTAGCATGGTTTAGACTGAGAGATTGACATGAATCATTAGATACATACGGTATGATAAAACAAGGTGGTTGGATGGAATCATTAACTTGGATGAAAGAATCCTGAGATTTATTTTGACTTATGGGAGATGAAGATAGATGCATGACATGGTAAAATTTTTCAATATCATTTGTGTTTGAGGAATGAGATTTGGGCTTCTAATTTAATTTTTGCAAGAATTCAAAAACATTGAATTTGGATAATGTAGTTTTTGGTAGACAAGGTGTCATGTCCACATTTTTGTCAGAGGAATAAGAAAAAATGTCTGGCAGCAAATATCTCTCTATGGTTTAATCTCATTTCAATAACTCTTAGGGTCTAGTTAGACGATGACTTAAAGAAAATTATAAATTATATAATTCAAATCTTGGTTTAAATGGTTTAGATCTATTAAATTGATAATTTTAAAATTAAAAAAAATTGTTTTAATATTTGATTGTCAGCTAAAGGTATTGGTGTCAATATATGCATCAAAATTTGAGGGTCTAATGAGTTGTTAAGATTTAAAGATATGAATTTCTAATGTATTTTTAAGTTGTTTTGTTACATTTGGTAAATATTATTTGATGTTAGATTTTATTTGATGAAACTAAATCAATTATTGACCAATATATATTTGAGTTATTTGTGTTGAATGTATACATATCTTATAGTTTTCTCCATTTCTCTTGATTGAGATGTTACAATCAAGATTACATGATCCACAATAGTGCAAAATAAAATTTGAATTTATTTTTTCCTTTTTAAGTATGATTGCTATTAACACTATGTGCATAAAAGTGTTATATATTATTTTTTTTCTTCAAAAATTTACCTATACATGTTTGTAAGTCTCATTTTTTCTCTAATAAAGAGCTTGTGTGGTTACTATTAAAAATATTTAAATTATTGAATTTACTAACTTGCTTTCTTTAATTTGGTTTCCCCCTATTCAAGAGTGGGTGTTGTTGGTGGAGGCTTTAGTTTGAGAATATAATTATATGAAATAGATTGATAATTTAAATATAAAGTGATTTATTTTATTAATTAGTTTTTTGAGGTATTTTTAATTTTTGCATCAAAATCTTATGAACCATATTTTGAATTTTAGAAAATCTTATGTATGTCCTAATTTTACGAAATCAATTCATATATTTCAAGGAGATGAATTGTTCTTGATTTTAAACTATTTGAATTTTCAATATTAACTATTTTTTATCCCATTAAAATGATTAAAAATAAAATTTAATAAAAATAATTGTAATAAATTTTATACATATGATAATTTGTGTATTGATTTTTACTTTTTAAATGCATCTTATATATTTAATATAATTAGGTATTGTGTGTCATGTTTATATATATAAACAAGAGTGTATAATGTGCTATATTTTATCCCTATTTGTCTAATAATTTATTAAAAAAATTAACTAAACATTTAAATAGTATAATTATATTTATTTTTTTATCAAATATAATTTTATTGACTTTAAATGTGATATTAGAAACGAGGCATTGTTATTAACTAGTCTTGGCCATGCTATAAAACAAACTCATTAAAAACCACAATTGAGGTGTTATTAACTAGTCTTGGCCATGCTATGACTAGAATCTCTCCCCACATAGACTCATGATGTGAGTTACAAATTCATTTTATTGTAGAACACACTACATCCTTTTTTTCTTCTTATTATATTCATTTTTTGAAAATTAAATCTATTATAAATCTCATGTCTCTTAGGAAACCATTTTTCAAAATCAACTTCACTTGAATATTTGAAAATTTTAGCTCATTATTTAATTATTTTAGTGGGCAAACCTTTATTCCTAATCGCTTACTATGAAAAGAATATATAAATATTTTAGCTATTTGTTTTTATGTCCATATCAGGATAGCCATTAACAGTATAAAACTTGCGGGGAAAGAAAATTCAAAATTCTATTGAGACTTGAGAGTGATACGAAATTTCAAATTTCTATTGAGAATAGAAGACTAATGGTAAAAAAAATCAAAATTTGGAGAGCAGCAACAAAGAGCATTTCAAATTATGATATAGATGAACAATTCTATTTCATTTATTCACATATCATTTGTGATCATTTTTCATTTTTTACAATGTTTTGTTCTCTCTTTTCTAAGTGCTTTGATTTTTTATTAGGATTTAGAGTTTGGTTGTTCATAGTGTGCACACTGGTTTGGTCTATCTGTTTATGTTATTCTTTCATTTGTTCTATTTTTTTTTCTTTTTCTTTTTTGATGTTAGATTAAGAGGCGAAGCTAAGGAAATAGGCAAAGAAAGGAAGCTACAATTGAGTTAGGGAAATATTTTCCTTTCAGGTAATTTTCCCTTTACACACTGTTTTAATTTGATTTGTTTCTATTTCTAATAAACTAACTCATGTTTATTTCTATGTTCTAATAGGGAAAATGTGGAAGGTAAATTTAGGCTTTAGTGTAGGCATGAGATGCAGGACCAAGTGAGAGTTCATATAACTGATGTAGAGAAGAAGAGATGGGAATTTCCTTATGGCCTGCTTCCTAGATCACAAGACAAATTTCCATAACATCCAACCGAGTGTTTGAATTCTCTCAGTTCTCAAGCAGTGAGTTGATCTTCTCTTTCACAACTAATCCATTTGAATTTTCTATCAAGCACAAATCAACTTCACTGTATGCGCTCAAAGAGAACACACACCCCAATGAGGTTTAGATTCCTCCAAATGAAGCTTATACTCTTTATACAAGTGACATTGTTTCCTTAAATTTAAACACATATTTGTTGAACAACAATGGGATGGATGGTTTTAAGTTTTTATAGTGGCAGTAATGGGGTTTGTTGGACTTCAATTTCTTTGCAGGTCAACATTAGATGTGGTTCAACGGTTCACTAACCTCATAGGACATCTAGCTGCTTATTACGCTTTTGGTATGTCCGTGCATGCCCTACTCTGTAGTTTTTTGCTGTAGCATTTTTTTATTGGGTTTGAAATATTTTACAAAACCTACAAATCATCTACAATAGTGAAGTTTGTATACCACTGGAATGTAGTAATTTGGTTTTGGGTTAAATGTTCCTTGCTTGGTGTCATTCCTAGAAGCTATTGTGAACTCATCTTTTTCTCTACCTTATTCCAATTTTAGATGCACCTCACTTACACTAGCACTTATAAGAGGTCCTCTTCTTTCTTCTTGGGTCTTCATGGATAATTCTTGATCCAATACAACCCTTCACCTAAGATCCCTCAAGGCTAGTTTTTCTGACCTACTTTCACTATATTTGATCAACCTCTTCTAGCATTGATTGGTTTATAGTCACCTTCTACCATTACTCTTGCACATAATTCTTGCCAATTTTGTCCTCTTCCTTCCATGTACCTCTAGCACAAAAAGAATCTAGCCTTCCATCCTTAGGGTTTTAATCTCCCATTAGTTTATTAATTCAAAATGGAATAGATATAAGGAAAGTGGCTCCTCATTTGCAAAATTAGAACTCAACTTCCTTGGGACATGTATAGATTAATATCTAAAACTTTAGCATATAACTAGTCAAGGCATCCTTTCACTAGATATCCACTGCTCTCTTCCATAATTTATCTATTTCATTTATTCTTTGCAATCATTATGTCATACAAGATTTATTTCTCCCAAAAAGTCTCACTCAATCTCAAAATGTTGATAATCAATCAAAAATTAGCCCTGGAAACTTTGCAAGGAAGACTTAATACAAAGGATCAAAAATTTCTCTCTCCAACTAGACTCTAGGCTTCAAATTACTATAGAAAACAACATTTTGAGCATGCTGAACAAATTATAGGCCAATCCAACACTCAACTCATTCCAAAATATACCAAGCCATCTACTTCTCCTTCCATTTTTAAAGATTCATTCAAACCCTTAATCAATACAGTAAAGACAAATTTCAACAAAAATAACTAATACAATTCAAGTCAATACTAATACATCTACCTGTGACATGGGATAGATGATTTTGGCATCAACATACAAACCTTGTCATGCGACAACACAAACAAATAAGGTCCTAGCATCCTTTAATTGTCTAGCATGTCCAGGGTCTATGATAATAATTCTTGTAGGGTACAAAGTTATATTATGTTGTGAGGCCTTCCTATACATCTTCATCTTTTCCTCTTCCATTTAATCCCCCTTCCTCTTAACCATGACCATTTGTATTCATGTTTATGATTTTCTTCCATCCTCTGTGAAAACCCTTAACAATGGTTAGAATTTTCCTCATGAATACACAGATGCTTAGGGCATGTAGATAGATTATATATGATTTAAAGTGATTCTTTTGCATCTCTTCAAAATGGACAGTTGATAGACCTTGTTCATCAAGGAACCCAAACCGTACTTGTCACTGTTTGATAGTAATTAGATGTTAGACCATTGATTTGAAGGATCAAACAATTGTTCACTCATTTATTGTTATAAGCCTAATGGTCCTTAATATTTTTCATGTGACACAAACTATTTACTTATAGACCCAACTATCCCTAAAACATCATGAATTCTCAATGCTTCATGGGTCTTAGAAATTTCCCAAATGGTTTGATCACTGCACAAAATATTAGATGGGAATCCTTGGAAAGATTTGTGAACTTAGATAATAGGTAGATGTAGTTTTATTTATCATTGTCAAAATGGAAACAAAGGACTGATGGATCTAATGATAAAACCATATAGTAATTGAGTGAATTTTTTTTAAATGTACATAGACCTACTAAACCCAACAGTGCTAATAGCTCTTACCCTCTACATCACCTATAGATATTTCCTTCTAAGGCTTTGACAAAGCAATAACCTGATTTGGTGAAGAAGCAAAACATAGCACAAATGGGGTGCCCAAAACACAACTAAAAATTTTCAGATGTCCCTCTTTAAGAAGAATGATCCCAATGTTTATTTCAACTTTCAAGGAATTCATGGGTCCACCTGCAAGTAGGTTTCAAGATCCTACATGTCAATCTCATTATCAAAATGACCAATTTTGCAAACAATAGAATTACTTCTCATTTTTCTCATGTCATCCAACATGATAACCCCCTTATCTCCTATTGTTGTGACAAATGACCTCAACAATGTACTCTTTAGGTCATCTTAAGGGAGAATTTTTGTAATCATACAAGTTGTCCAACCTATCCTTCATCTAGATAGATGTACCATCCAAAAGAACCATGTCCTCCATCACCTTTGTATGACCAAGAGGGAAGGGTGGATAGATCCTCAAAGTTTCAAAAAATGCTACCTCTAAATACTGCATGCCATTCAATTTATCTAGAGAGAGAAAGTCAGTCTTATCACTAGCATTATCAATGTGCAAAAAATCAAAAAGATCCTCTATGATTTTATCTTCTATTTGTGGGTGTTTGCTCACAAGCCAGAAAAACCAACACATTGCAGGTGCACAAATACCCCTACAACCAAAAACTGTGCTTACTAATAATTCTTGCATAGACTCGATAAAACCAAGAAATTCCAAATCTTGTTTGTGATCCTTGTTACCCATATCTAGTTGTTCTCTACACTACACCATTATTTTTGATGCAAATTGTTGTGATAGTTTTAGGACTATCATATACATTTGATTGTAATGTTTAGTCAGTATAATGAAGCTATAAGCCCATGTTTCCATGGCTTCCTCATAGCCTTTGGAAAACTCGGAAATTAAAGACCTTGTCTCTTCCTTACCCAAAACAACTAGACATGCATAATCTAGCCCAAAACTAAGCAATAAATCTTGAAGATCCAAGACAACGTCTCTTTTACAGGCCTTGTCTAGGGTTGATATAATTTTTTGTTCAACTAATTTTTGCATCAAATTCATATTGAAGCTGCTTCTACTTAATGTTGAGGCAATGACATGCTTATGGTGCTCCAGTGATGCCATTTTCTTTCCCAAGACAAGCAAAATCCAGAATCTCTTGATGTTCATAGTTACCATAACCAACATCCTTCATCTTTGGGTGAATCATAGGATAAGTAGTTATGGAAACATAGGCTTTTATCATCACTACCCTTTGTATACTCATTTGTTCCTATATCATTCAAAATTATGAGGTTTTCCATTGGTCTCATTTAAGGAGCCTTTATTTTCTTTTATCATCTCTACACCAAACCTTTGTGTACCCTTCATGAAATCTTTGTTCTCTTCCCTCACTACTACATTATCTATTGATCCCCATGACTATCACTCTGCAAGAGTTTTCTATTTCCTATCACACACTTTTTCATTATCTTCGCAACTTGTGTCTTCCATACAAAACACATTTTGACCATTTTTTTATATTTTGAAGTAGTCACCACTTCTCATATTTTTATTGTAGAATGATGATGCTTTAGAATAAACTTCAAATATTGTGCACTTGGATTGGAGACTCTTGTTATTTTGAAACTTTTCTAGGTCTGCACACTTGTCTTTGTCAGTCATTGCTTATATTGATTTTTCATCTTCTCTATTTCCATGCTCATTTCTCAAAGAGGTAAAGCACATGTTCACTGTGACCACACAATTCTACTCACTATCATCACACAGTTCTTTATTTTCTACATTGATTTTAGATTATTTACATTATTTATTTTACTGTCTATGTAACTCATTTTTTTTTGTAAATCTAATGTTGACATTTTCTATATTATGGAAGACTGATTTATAACTAAATGATATGATAGGTTGACAGGGTTACACATAACTCAAGTAGACTGTGCAAACTTGCAACCCCTCCTTGCAACTCGAATCCTACTACAATTTTTTAGCAAGTTATAGGTAGTTGTAGGTAGTTGCTCTTGGAACAAGTAGGATGAAGGCTACTCTTCCAACAATTACTTTTTTTAACCATAATAGCACACGTAGGAGTGACATTTCTAGTGTGTATTTAGAGCAACAAGGGATGGAATTAGACATTGACCATTTCTTTATTAATATTTTGGTCAAGCACATTGACCTAATAGCATTGTAAGATTTACAAAGATAATTTTTAATAAAATAATTTATTGGAAGGGGCTAAAAACCCCTTCTAAAGATTGAAAGGAATAACCAATGGCCATGGTTATTCCTTGAGGTCGTGTGTTTGTATCTCCAAGACCATT